>JBCAUA010021380.1:0-12693 GCA_038406235.1 Peronia verruculata | reverse complement strand
GGGGAAGTACAGTGGCGCTGCACTGCGGCGACGCGGTCTGAAATGACCAAGCCAATTTCCCCTCTTGGGGGTCAAGGGAAAATATTTTTACTTTACTTCATACAGTATTTTGACATCTTAAATTCCCCTTTACTCCTTTGCTCGTGAGAGCCAGATATCTTTTCCCAACATGACGCAAACTGCAAGGAGTTTGCTGAGACTAAGCCCTCGCAACATTAAACTTACTCTTCTCCTTCTCGGCATGGACAAATGAATATGAATCTTGTCAGAATCGTGTGCCACCTCTGCAATAATGGGTGTTTGTGCTGAGCATTACTTTTCACCCACATAATATCAAGATCTGGAAGTCTTTCTAAAACTAAAACCGTACTACAAGGAATAGTAGGTGGAGGGGGTAAACACCTTGGCAGTGGATGCCCTCACCATCAACAAGGTTGGCTGGGGAATCTTATGCAACCTCCCCCGCCCCCCCCCCTCCCCGATGGCCCGGAGTATATAAGTAAGTTCTTTGCTTTCACCTGCAGGAGGAGGGCACAGTGGCTCTGTAGTGTGGCGTCTGCTCATGGAGAAAACAGATCGGGGTCGACTCGCGGGTCCTGCATCGGAGGATAAAAAGACATGAGGATCGAAAGCCTGCATTTTTTTCAGCGACCCAATGGTCCCCTGGCTTCCTATGGGTAGGGAAACCGACGTCTAGCCTTCTCGGATAAGGGCGAATATATTTCGGAGGTTGAAGAACTTTTTGACTGTTCAAAATCGATGGAAGAGTAGGCTGAGCCGCTGTTCGGGCCAAATTTCCAAATTTCAAATTTCTACCCACAAAATTTCTCAGCAAAAATTGAAAACTTCTAAAAAATCCGAGATAATCCTGCTTTCTTAGGATTCAAAGGCTTCAGAAAAACAAACACCTGTAGGCAAGGAAAGCCGGCCATTGGTGCAATGTCTCCCATGGAATGCAATCCTCAAGGTACCAGGGTGACATTTCTTCCCTCTCTTCTTGCTCATGTCTTCTGTCCTGCTCTCTTTCCTCTCTTCTTCTTGACGTGTGAGCGTGTCTTACCGTATCTGGCACAATAGAGCCGTGATCGTGCTGATGTACCGCTAAACCCCAACACAAACAAACAAACAAACTCGTGATCAGTTCTCAAAAGGCGCTGCAATAACTTCAAACGGAGATGAGGGCTGAACAGATGAAGTTAACATTGTACATGTATTTTGTTTTTGACTTACCAGCTTGGTTGGTTGTTCGTGTTGGGGTTTAGCGGCACATCAGCACGACTATGGCCAAACTGCGCCCAGCACAGCTGAGTATGTTTATGAATTTAACATTAAAGCATAGCATAAGCCGTGTGTATAAATTGGTGGGTCAAAGATTGTAAAATAAAACTATATGTTATCAAATACATGCCCAGGTGTGGAGAGGCGAGGAAAAAAGTGACCATGAGGAAGAACAGCAGCAAAGTTATTGTTTCCTGACTCCTGTGATAGTGACAGTTCTCAGCCTGACTGACAGTAGCCATTCTCCATCGGTCTGAATGTTCAGTCCTGGAACTGTCTACGATTGTACCGGTAGTTCTAACAAGGAACGAGACAGGTACTGTCTGTATGAGGTATGAGCTTTCCCTCTGAGTCCTGTTACAGGTGGGGGGGGGTTATTAGAGTTAACAATAAAGAGGTCAAATAACAATAATTGAGAGTATTTATAGAGCGCTTATCTCATTATTAATTACAGATTCTAAGCGCTTTACAATCTATTATATCCCAACAGAACCAAAGAAGACACTCTTAAACGTTCTCAGCTTCCTGGGAAGAATACAAGGCGGCTGCCTGTAAGGCGCTCAAATCCTTATCAGTCTAACAATATCAATCACTGTCTATAGCCAGGTACCCATTCAAACCTGGGTGGAGTCCAGAAATGTGTGTAAATTGTCTTTCTCAAGGACAAAATGTCGGGACAAGTCAGGATTCGAAAGCCGGGACTTCAGATCCCGAGTTGACGGCCTAACCGCTAGCTCACGACACCACCAAATAACATCTTGATCTGCATTTTTTTTTCTTTTTAATGGTTTTCTTTTTTGACTGCGATTATTCAACAACGCTGGACTAAATTATCATCATCACCATCATCATAACTAGATTTGTCATCCGCTGGGTGGCCTATGACAGATGACAATGAATCTCCTCCACTCCTCCCCGCTCTCTGCTTTCCTCAGTGTGTCCTGCAGCTCCATGGCTGTCCATTCTCGAATGTTGTCCTCCCATCTCTTCTTCTGTCTGCCTCTCCTTCGTCCTCCCTGCGCAGTGTCTTCTAGCGTGGTAATAGCAAAGCCTGAGGAACGGGTGACATGGCCATACTATTTCAGCTTGCATTGCTTGACCAATGATAGAAGGTCGGTCTAAGGCCTGATTACATTTCTTGTGCATCTTTTCACTTCTTGATTGGTGACATGGTCTCTGTATGGACTAACCTGAAAAGACGTGTGTGTGTGTGTGTGTGTGTGTGTGTATGTGTGTGTGGGTGTGTGTGAAAGGGGGGGGGGAGGAAATGCCAAGTGGTCAATTTTCTCAAAAAGTGGTTTGTTACACCAAATTGTCTTCAGATCCTTCAATACTTAGAATATTCGGTTTTCCTCTAACACACATACATGTACTACCATAAGGAATTAGGCCCGAAGTTCCTTTCTTGCACGTGAGAAAATATTAGTATACTTATGGAAACACTGGCATTCCAGCAGTTCGAACTCAGATAATGGTCTTTGAGAGTTAAACGTCCTCCAGGAGAAATGATATTAATTAACAAAACAACAACAAATAACTCAAAAGACCCATAGCTATGCCATCATGAATAATAATGTTTAATACAATTATGACAAAGTGTTTTTTTTTTTTTTTTCGTACATTCACTATACATGTACTTAGCAATGGACACTTATCCACTCAATGACACAAAGTACATACATCGACATATAATATTATAATTATAATTGTACTAAAATACAGCCCAACATTTTCATACCTTCCACCCAGCCTCACATCTACAGGTTTCCTTACATAACATTCTGACAATGAGAATCACAGTCAGGGCAAACACAATGGCAATGTTCAAGCGCTGGTCACATATTTGTACATAGTACATCATCCGTGGCATAAGATAAAACTTTCAACTCATACATTTCCAGATACATCATATGTCTCACAGCCAGTCAAAATGAGACATACAGCATGTCGCTTCTTCACTGTGTGAAATGCAAAAGGAAGAAATCAGGTGCTGGTCAAACTGAGGTGACCGGAGAAATTAGATGTTCTTCAACAGTGAACACATTTTTAGGGCATTCTTTTTCTTTACAGACCCTTCTATATCAATCTGTAAATGCAGTTCAGAGTTCAACTGACTGAAACAGAGCGAGTAAAAGCCCAAAATTTGTAATCAAGCGGCATGGCCTAACAAAGGTAAAGAAGGATTTACAAAAGTGATTGGCCATTTTCTCACTAAATTCAGCTGCAGCAACAGGTCAGCCCATGGTCTTTAATTGCCAATATCTCAACTTGGTGGGCCAATACTTTTTTCATACACTGAAAGGGAAATGAATAGTCTTCACAGTGATACCAATAACTCCATATGCTCAAAATTTCAAGAGCGCCTGATTTCATCGTGGCGCGTCTCTTATTTCCATAATCATTTAAAACAGACAAAGCTGAGCTACAACTGTAAATTTTCAAAAATTTCCTTGTACATTCCTCAGAATAGTTTATTAAATAATTTTCAACATGATTCAAGTCAGATTTAGCTGAATCACAATGATAAATTTACAAGAATTGTCTTGTATATAATATCCTTCTGAAAGTTTACCAAACTACAGGTAGAAGTTGCACCATTTCTTTCAGTTTCTGACATTTTACTTTACATTCATTCTGAATCTCCATATTGCTGTAGTCTTGATCATATGGTAGATGAAGTAGCACCATAAACAGGGGCACAGAATATTTACATGCATTGAAGCTCATCCCATTTTCTCCTTGCTCTTTTTTTATTGGCCTATACAACAATGACCAATGATGTATGAACTCGTCACAGTCCACCTCATTTCACAATGTAAAACAAAGCCAAGGGCATCTCATCCCTTAGCAACTCACAGTGCTAAACATATGTCTCACAGCCAGTCGCAATGAGATGTGTGTCGATTTTTCACCATATGGGATTTTTGGTATCACGTCAAAGCTTATTTCATACCCTTGCAGGTGATGAAAAAAGTTCTGACTAGCTTTATTCTAGCCAGAAGTATCGCAATTTAAACAGAAACTCGAGGAAAATCAAGTTTAAATAAATGCTAGAACGCATAAAACCTTACAAAAAAAAAAAAAAAAGATTTTAAAAAATGAAGTGATATTTCTAAATGGAGGGTAAGACCGATATTGTCTTGTTCAGAAATGAATGCATTTCAGTTTCTGCAATAAAAAAGAATTTGATGTCTCACCCCGCCCCTCCTCCCCTCATCACATCAGATTTCTCAGCGACTTATGTCTCATTTCGACTGGCCTCAAGACATATGAGTGTTCACTGCACTATGTGAATGCTGGAAGATTCAGAGCAAATCCATTTGTGTGCACTTTAAGATGCTGCCAGCATGGAAAAAAATACAACTGTGTTCAGACATGATGTTGTTGTTGCTCTTTTAAATACCCTTTCTGTCCCCATTAAATGCGAAAACAAAGAGTCAATAAATCAAAACAAACTGATGCAAAGAATTCACTGACAAATAATAGAATAACATTCAAAGGGGAAAACATTTTATGCTACCTTATATTTCATTTCACAGTAACATGAATGTTCTATCGTCTCCTCTTGAAAATTTCTGTACTTTGTGCATGTAGAAAGTGTTTTTTTGCAAAACAGACAGAAAAAAAAAAAAAAATCAGCATCAGTCAAAGAGACTAAATTATAAATATAGCGGTAATAGGAATACTGGTTATAAACGTTTTTTTTTTTTTCAGTACAAGTACAGATGCACATTAAATACTAAAAGCAAATTCATGATAATATGGAAGCATTAATAATTAAATAACAAACAGATGAGAATTCAATGACAAGATGAGTAAAAATATACTATGGATGAAAAAATATTTTCATTTAGTTTGTGATGAATGCAAGGATCAGAGTACAAAGATAATATTGCAATATGCTTCACTCAGCAATCTAGTTCCCGTGCCATATGTAGTAATCGTAAGTCCATCTTTCTACGGGACACGTGGTTTTGTTGAGGCAGGAAGATTGCTTGCCCAGCTGAAAGGCATGGTCGAGTTATGGCGTGGAGTTGGTGTGGGTGTGGCAGGAGTTTCGTCCTCCTTGAAGACAAACAAGTCTGTGGCCAGACACTGGAACAATATCACTGCACCAATCAGCAGGATGAACCAAAACTTCTCACTACCCTGGGTGTCATAAAAAAACAGAACGAGACGTTGTTACAGTCACAAACATTTCCTGTGGAGTTTTGAGTTTTCAATGCTGTGACATGCATATGGACCCTACAGTCGAAAGTGAAAAGTCATCTCCAATAGAAAAACAATTTTGAAACACTTTTGTATTGGCTCACACATGGGAGACTCTGTTCTCAATTTTGGGGGGAAGGGGGGCAGATTGGGGTGGGACACAGCCGCCTCCCCCCCCCTTCCCCCCCAACAGTTTACATAACTGGATACAATAACTTTCTTACACACAGACAGAGAGAAGAGGTGCATCAATGGGCCCAAATAGACTCCAATTCTAGCTGGGCCAGTGGGCCCACATAGATGGCACCAAAAGTTATTGGTTTAAGAATAAATACTTTCAACTGATTATACAAAATATATATAAAGCATAAGAAAACCATAACAATTTACAGTTCTTTGTCAACCATAACATTTGAGTTTTTAATACTAATGCTACAATTATGTCTTTAATTATCAAAGTCAACAATGTCTCTTTTCTTGATGCAGTAGTTCTGTCTAATCTACATGCATATTACAAGTTCTATAATGAGAGTGAGAAAGTATGTTTTGTCAGATACTAATTCATGTAAACATTTATGAATTTCATTTGGACATTTTTGCATGTAATAGAGCAAACATTATGGCCACTATGTGAACATTCCATCAGTCTTCCATTCTTCAAGAAATAAGCACACTGCCAATCAGGCATAGCAGCCTATATCACACAAGCATTCTGTTAGTGCCTATATGACAAAAACAAAATGAAACAACACCAGCAGTTGAAAAAAAAAAACAACTAACAACAAAACAAATTAAATTGAAATTGTACTTACCAAATCACCACTTCTGTACCACCAGTTCTGAAACAATAAAATCCCACATGTAAGTTAAACCTATCAAATAATATCCCATCGATCTCAAAATAAGACCCAGCTTAAGGCTTTCATATTCCCTGCAACAAATGAAATAATTAACTGGGCCCTTCCAACAATCATGAAAGAAAACAACAGATGAAAAAGTAGGACTGATACATTTAATGGCACATCCATTTCCAATATACTGCCTAGCACGTTTACATGCTTGTTTCCATGCTCTACTCTAATTATTTGTCCACAAGCAAAACATATGCACACCATGTCTCCCTAATTTTTCATAACACGTAATATCATGTCATCAATTGCTTATAGTTGTCATAAGTATTACAGTATTTGGTAAACAGATGTAACTTCCTACTTACCACCACCAAGCACACAATCACACTGACTGAAATTGAAAAAAAAAAAAAAAGGAAAGAGTGGAAACAGTAAATCAGAAATACAAACCTAAGGAATAAAAATAAAAGTAAAGGATCTTAATGCACATCACAACATTTAATTATATCCTTCTGTGTTTATTTTGAAGATGAACATAATTTAAATAATAGCATTAAAGCTTCAATGACTGAGTTATGATTTGCTGCATGAGACATGTAATATGTGTATTGCAAAGACTGTTGTATATCAGTGATATTATCACTCCTTCTTTGGATTGTCCAAAAGCAAATGATCAATGGTGCAATACAGCAAAAGCAAGTGAAGTTGGTGTCACGACATCCAGTTCAATTCTCTTTCTACAAAAACAAAAGCAACTGAACTGAGATATTTCAGGTCCAGAAAAAAAAGAAAAAATAGAAGAAACTTTCATGAAGTTATACACAAGGAGTGTATGGATCACAATGAAATGGTGTTCTTGCCTGCCTGAGCATCTTTTGAACTCCAAATGAAAAAAAAAAAAAAAAGAAACATGCAATTTAAATGTCCATAATTACTAGCTTTATGCAAATATACTCATCAAATTAGTTGGACTTAAATATTTCATAAGAGGGAATTAAAGTAAACTGAGAATTCATAATCCATTGTAAACAGATGTACTTCAGAGTTACACTTACTGCCAAGATTGACCACTAGCAGGTAATATGAACTATGGTCTGAAGCCTTCACAAAACAGAATATTATGGAAAGCTGAAAAGAGAAGATGAATGAAAAATCATAACTAAAAAAAATGATATGAGAACTGAATGGAATACTATTGTTAGTAATGATGGTAATGATGTAACATGAAGCAATTATATTCCAAGACTAGTTCTAACATAGGGTAAAGCACAAAAATGCACTGCAATCTACAAAGGCACTGTATTGTTCATTTCTGTTTCATCATAGCTGATTTGTTGAGTGAAGCATTTCCACTACATTCATTATTATGCATTTTTTTTTTTTTTTTTAGCGCAAAGGCTGAGCATATTCCATGTGTCGGCCCATTCATAGCCTAACAATTGTTCTTCTTAATTCTCATGAGTTCATGTCATTTCTGTGTTCAAATTTCAGTAGTCTTAATTACTTCAGCATTTCCATTTCATGTAATTGTAGGATTAAGAAAACTAAGTTTTTATATTGCATTTTGAAAGACAATGGGTCTTCAGATTTCAAACAATTTTTCACTTACAACAACCATACAGAGTGTGATGATGTTGCAGATGCGGACCAACCAAACCTGGAAAGAAAAGTAAGAATGCTGTGTTGTATTGCTAAATACATAAAAACATACTATTCTCGTGATCACTTTCACATCTTGCTGTATGCTGGCTTTATTATATTGTTTTGGGTACATACATTATATGTATATCATTGCCCCTTTCATAAATGGGAATTAATAAAATTTCTTTTGTTATTTTTCTACCTCACACTTTCCTTCATGTGCATAAAGCAATAATTGTAACATTTGAAATAGCAATAGTATTCTCACAAAGCAGCATAGAGTATCTCTATCTCATGAAGTGATGTATGGTTAAATAAATTATTTTGAGTGCGTAAAACTTTGACATCGTCCAACGCACCTCCCCAGAATTAAATTGTCCTAACTACAACAGACAATGTAGGCCCCTATGTCATGAAATGCCCCTTCATGACATGGGTTTTGATATACATACAAATAATTAAAAATACAATGAAAAAAACTAATTTGTTCTACTATCAGGAGTTCTTTTCCTTTTGTTTTATTGTGTGCTTACATTTAAGTTTAGGTGAAGGGGGCCCACTTTGCACCACAGTCATCTTATTATTAAAACACAGAAATTCTCTTACACTGATATTTTAATGTTATGCAAAGAAAGGAGGAAAAGTAATATCAGAAAAGACAAATTATCAACATGCATTTTTCTTTTCACTGAATAGCCTATGGGACAGAGAGCTCAATATTACTGGTTTTATTCAAACTTATTGTTAAAATTATTTCACTGCTACTGATAATATGAGGTAATCCAAAAAGCAGTCTTTCATGTGCAGGAAAATATACATGTTATGTCTATGGCCATTCCATCACCAAGTGCCTCCTCTCCCATGTTTGACAGAATGTTCTGACCCTTATTCATAGATATACAGAGAAATCTTTTGATAGATTTTACGAGCCGATGTTTGACGGCTGATGATAGCACTAGGAGCCAAAATCACACTGAATTACAATTGATGCTTCTTCTTGTTTATGGGAAAGGAGAGAATCACTACAGATTAGCTCATGCACTCTGGCTGGGACTGAGTGCACAGAGAACAGGTGGGAAAAAGCAGTAGATGAACTGTGCAAGAAATATGTATTATTACTTTCTAGCAATGCTGCAATGGGCTACAAAAATGGGTGGCAGTAGTGCAATGAAAAGTTTAAAAAACATTCTGGTAAGGAAGTGGTAGGCTACAACATTGACATTTCAACACATTATGAATATTACTAAAACTTTCATTATAATGTAGATCTAAATGTTATATGGAACAATATAGCCTACTCTGCATTTACACAACTTCCTTTTCTGCAATCTTACTAGGATGCTCACTGCTATGTTATCAGAAACACCACATAACCAAAACTGTATAGCTACATGTATCCACGTAAAGCAAAATGAGGGTCACGCAAAATTAGATGCACATTGGAATGAGGATACAATTACTTGGAATAAAAAACTTATTTCAAACTTTTTGCACACAGAGTCTATATTATATAGATCTAGATCTTGATCTATATTTAATCTCACAGTGATTAAAGTTAAGATTGTGTCGGTTTAATTTATTTTATTTTATTTTTTTTTCCGCATTCCCTCGCGATCGTACCTACCTCTGCTCTATGGCTTTTGGGATAAAGCTTAGGTTACCATGGAAACAGTTTTACAATTTTATGTTACGTTTATGGTCATTTCTTTTCTTTTTACTCATGCATAACGCTCTTGATTACCCTCTGAAATTGTACACTTAACATGCATCATTCTTTGCCATACATATCTAGATCTCTCTAGTCTCTAGATCTAGAATCTAGATGTTGATCCAGCTGGAGCGTCAGTTTTTCATCTTAACTACTTTTGATTTTCTCTTTCTTGTAAGCAACAAACTGCTTCAGTCTTCAATAATCTAGATCTAACATTTAGTTTTATATTGCACATCGTATATAAATGATGAATCTCGAGAGCCCAGTACTTTTGCATATATATCGGAAAGGTTAATAACAAAGAGAAAAGCGCTTACAAGTGTAGGACTAAGTTCGTAATAGACGGCTGAGCTGTCAACTCCTGTGGCCGGCGCCATCTTGATGTCATGTGATGGATAGCAATAAAATGAGAACCTATATTTGATTGGTCATTATATAAAGTTAAAAATAGTTGTGCCAATGAAAAATATTCTTTTACTTACATGCCGTCATGTGACAATGAATTTGTTGACATCTGTCATAGCCTAAACCCATGTTCCTACAAATCTGTGTGATAGAGAATCTGCTTGGCACCACCAGAGAGGGAAGTCGGCGGTCAGTTGGGGACTAGTATAAACATAGGACAAATGTAAGAATCACTACATATAGGGTGTCAGAAACACAGACAGGCCTAAATGCTATCGAAATGGCTATGATTTCTTGATATGAAGAGAAAAAAAAATGTTGTTTTGTAGTGCAAATCAACAAGCATTTGATTGATCACAGAGTGTAGATCTAGAGATTTCTCATAAATAGATCTAGTGACCGTCCAGACTTGGAAATTCTAAATTTGTATTGGCCACAACATTGATTTTTTTATTTTTTTTTTTCAGAGGAAAAAAAAAGTCTAATTATAGAGCTATCTTAGATATCGAAGGTTTACACAGCAGACTTTTCTTTTTTTTTTAAGATTTTAAAAAAAATAATGATACTCCATTTTTAAAATACTCTTCGTGGAGGTGAAGAACAGGATTAGTTACAGTAAAAAACTTTACTTGACTTAGCAAAATGGATTCAGATAAGATTAATGGGATCTGCTAGATCTATATATATTGAAAATTAAAGTAATGGAAGAGAAAATAAACAACGAAAAAGAGATAATTATATTTAAAGGAGGAGACAAACATGACACCAAACCAGACAGATGCCTAGAGGGTCAAAAGAATGGCACAAAATCATTATGTTCAATGAAGCATTTCGAGAAAAGTCATGTGACCAAGTATTTTCGCTCACACCCAGATTTGTTCTGTATATTGCAGACAAATCTTGACCTATGAAAAGCTTTTAGACATGTCTTATAAACAAAAGCACATGTGAGCAATGTTTCTTTGGTCATATGGCAGTTCTTGAAATACCTCATTACTGACAGATAGAGAGCACAAAATATCGGAGTCTCCCAAAACGATGCAAAATGGCAAAAGTAAATTTTCCACTCAGTTTCAAAATGGAACAAACCTGGGCATAAAAATCGGCTGATTGTCATAACCATTCTTACTGCATAGCCCAGTGTCTGTCTTGAAGATCTTTTAAACCACCATCATACCCCATTGGACAGCCCGCCAAACAGCCTTTGCACAGTGTTGATGTGAAAATCCTTGTAAAGTAAATTTATACTGATCTCTATAAAGTTCAAAAGCAACTGTTAGTTAAAAGATACATGTAGCTAAATCACATGGAGCAATATGACTTTGACAGAACTATCAAAGTTTAGGGCATTGAAATAATGAAAACTTTCTGTGAAGGAAGTCAGAATTATCATTCATTAGGCCAGTAGATCTACAGTAGCCACAGGCACACTGCGATCAGCATAGATTCATTCATTTATTTCTGTGTTCTATGAAATGTTTCAGTCATTTTACTCTTTATCCCTTATTGTTGCTTCTGCATAGTAAATTTTAAGATCTTTGTTCTTTTGTGAAATAAGACATTCATAGAGATATTCATACTTATGATTTCAGCATCAATAATGGCAGATGACAAAACAAGTCTTATAAGTGGGTCAAGACCAGCTCCACCACAAGCACCATCAGGAGCAACAGGAACATCGTCTGATATTGTGTATCATGACAGCTCCCAGTCTCCCAAAGCTGTAAGCTGAGTCCTTAATCCACTGAGACCCAGGAATCCATCTGCCCTAATCTCAGTTAAAATTTTTGAACTATTTGTACAAATGGGAAGAGTAGTAACTGTGAAATTTGTGACCAATGATATAGCTGAGGAATTAAAACAAAAGATTTTAAATATTGTAAATTGCAAATAAATGTCTTTCTCTGGGCTCTAAAAGAAACGTTTTGTAAAACATTGGACCATGGGCCAAACCTCACCAATCAATAAAGGCAAACTTCAGGAGAGTGAAAGAAAACTTCTCTGTGAAACTGTCTTTTTTACAATTATAAGTTCTACTGCATTTTGTTATGGTCTGATGTTGCAATTCCAGCTTTTTGGTATCTCACTCACATATTATGCAATGCCAAAATATAGGAATAACTTTAAGTGCCTTGACCCCCCATAATCTACTGCAGTGAAGTATATAGCTCTATTTTCAGTGAGCCAAAAAGCATACAGACTTTTCAGTAGATTTATTTGGGTTCTTCAACACACAGTGGCCAACCATGCTCACCAGCCCATCTCAGCAATCTATTGAGAGACATTCATCAGGACACTAGGTCACACACTTGTGGCTGCCTACCTTAATAAAATAATTGTTTTTAAGAGACAGACATGCTATATTACTGTAGTCAGGTGGTGATAGTTGTGAAAGGTACACATCACATTTTTAGCACAATTTTAACATATCTACCTGTTAATTACTGTTATTAAGGGGGGGGGGCGCGTCCTGAAATGTGGATTTTGCCCAAAAAATGCCATTTTGAGCTTTTGTTTTCTATTAAAAGTACTGCCTTTTCTGCGTGTAAAAATGGTATCAAATAGTCGATAAGTCCATTCTAACGTGTTTGACCAATG
>JBCAUA010021369.1:0-12694 GCA_038406235.1 Peronia verruculata | reverse complement strand
AGTTGAAAATCGATGGAAGAGTAGGCCTGAGTGCCGCTGTCCGGGCCAAATTTCCAAATTCCAAATTTCTACCCATAAAATTTCTCAGCAAAAATTGGCAACTTTTAGAAGCCGAGATAATCCTTCTTTCTTAGGATTGAAAGGCTTAAGAAAAAAATGTATAAAAATTTTTCACGGACACAGGCATCTCAGGGACAGTAAGGTAATCGGTTGTTTTGATTGGTCGATAAAAATAGAGCTAAATTATCATACATGACAGTGTTGTCTTGCTCACCGATATACTAGTGTTTTGGTGCTACAAGAATTTTATTTTGCCACCAGTGTATCAATATCATGATCTACGTCTGCTAAGGCTCTTAAGCAAGGATAACCCTAACACTGCGGCACTGTCCTGGATATGGTTAGGGTTAAAGGACAAATTAAAACATTCAGGGAGAGAGCAAAAGTCTAGATCCACAGAGTAATAGCAACAAACAATCAACCTCGGGATTTTTAAATATTTTTTTATATTATTTTTAAAAAAATATTATTATTATTATTATTTTTATTTTACAGAAAACAAAAAGAATCAAGAACTGCTTGACATAAGGAGTAAATAATATCTTTATTGTGGTAATTGCACGTTACAAAGGCGAACCATATCAGACAAAAATTGTCTATAATTGTTATTACTATAAGGCACTACGAGTTGAAATAGTTTACCAAAATACAATGTACACACTTGTATATATAAATACATGCATAATAATCATAATGAGCAAATCTGAGTTTTTAATAGCTGAAACAAAATAAAAGGGGGGGGGGAAGAGAAATTGTGGTCCACAGATTAAAAAAAAAAAATTATAAGTAAAAGTACCATCCCTTGATTCCCAAGAGGGGAAATTGGCTTGGCCATTTCAGACCGCGTCGCCGCAGTGTAGCGCCACTGTACTTCCCCCGATATACACCGGGTACCCTTTTACAGATGGGTTGGCTGAGGAAAATTGTGTGTTAAGTATCTTTCCTAAGGATACAACATGCAGCCGTTGCGAATGGAACCACCGACCTCTGCTTCCAAAGGCCGCAGCACAAATCACTGAGCTAACACGCCAATACATATAAATGTGTCCAGAGATATTCCACTGTAGACATGAAATACTGTAATATTATGGATATACATGAAAATTTCCTGGAAATGTAGACTAAGCACCGGAATTAGTAGAGTATTGAGGTAACATATAACCAAGTAGGAAAAAAAAAACAAACAGTTTTGTCTGACATATGAAGTTAAAAGTTTACAGAAGACAGAAACTAACAAATAGACAAACACGTAACAATCAGGGCACAACAATAATAATGTGTAAACAAACAAAAAAAAAGGGGGGGGGGGGGTAGTAACAGTGAACTCTGTCATATAATATAGTAGAAGCAGTTACAAGTTCACTAATACTAATACGAAATGAGTAAGGGGGGGGGGGGAGGATGAGACTGTACGTTGTCAGATGGTAGAAATACCATCAATGATCTATTGTTACCCTGATGGTTTGAATTTTGTAAGTCTTCTAAACTACATGTAGTTGATTAGTCCTATATCTCATCCTAATTCTCATGCAAATTCCATCCCTAAAGGCTAATCCTAATCATAACCCTCCTCACATCACTTGTCCTGGCGTGAACCTGACCCCTTTTGGAGTCTAGAATGTAGGTCAAATCAAAAGATGCCCTTTGACTGGAGGAAAAGACAAAATCTGGTCATCACTGAATCTACTGTAACCACCTGATCACAATAGTCAATGAGAAATTTAAAAAAAAAAAAAATTAAAAGAATTAAAAAGTAAGAAAATAAGAAAAAAGTCCATGTCGACATACACTGAATTTAGGTTCAAGAGCAGCTGCAGTATTCAACTATGGAATGTGAACTTTCACAGCTGTGTGTGTCCAACATTGTAACAGAATATCACCATGCATTATAGAGAATAGGAACGGCCAGCAAATTTGCAATATTTTTGCTACTGGTGGTGTTTTTTTTGCAGCTGCAGTATTCGACTATGGAATGTGAACTTTCACAGCTGTTTGTGTCCAACATTGTAACAGAATATCACCATGCATTATAGAGATTAGGAACGGCCAGCAAATTTGCAATATTTTTGCTACTGGTGGTGTTTTTTTGCAGCTGCAGTATTCGACTATGGAATGTGAACTTTCACAGCTGTGTGTGTCCAACATTATATTAATTGTAACAGGATATCACCATGCATTATACAGATTTGGAATGGCCAGCAAAGTTGCAAGTTTTTTGCTACTGGTGGTGGTTTTCGTAAAGCTTATGATCAGACACTTGATTAAAACACATTAACGGAAGACTTGAATAAGGCTTGTTCGATATTTGTGCCTGAAACGGCGTCTAAAGCAAAGCTCATGTTGATAGTGTATAGTACATTATCTCAAACTTAATAGTGGACGCTGTTAATTGTCGTGAAGGGGAAATTATGACTCCATTTAAGTGTCGAGACAATAGTAATGGAGGACTCAACTTTATGTCTCTCTAAGATCAAAGAGCAAAATAAAGTACATGCTTTGAATAAAAGGGTGTGTATCAGTACAATTATATGTATATATAACAGTTTACTGATAATTTCAGCAATACAGTAGCTAAATACCAAGTTTACTATAGATTATTAATTGTGCGCTACGGTTTATTTTGACAAGGAAGATGCATGCAAATGTAAAGTTACTGTGAAAAGCTATACCATGTTAAAGGTCCAGTTTTACAATGAGATGATCTTCCAAACTGTTTTCAAGTGAATTCTGCAACCGAGGATGTCATCAAATCGGGAAAAGACAGGGACTCGTTATAAATTAAAAGTTAAAGGTGTAAAATCAAATCATCAGTCTATTTGGGCTAATACTACTGAATATTGGTGTGTTGTTTGTTTAATATCTGGGGCTTTTGTAAAAAGAGTATTGATTTATTTGAACCATATCTGAGAATATAGGTCTATAAACTATCTCATAAATGAGTATTTTATTTTTTCTTCGATCTGTTGTAATCACAGTATTTGGCCACTAGCTGTTCTTGTTCTGCTGTCTCCACGGAACCAGGTCTCAACTCCCGGACATGCGCAATGGCTTCATCAGCATTCATGCCGGCGGTCTTGACGAAATAACAGGACAACATGGTGCCGGTACGACCCATGCCATGGGCGCAATGGATGCACGTGGCCTGAAATGAAAAAGTTTAACAAATGAACACAACATGAGTGTTGTGATCATGAACAAAACTTAAAATTCATTTAATTAATGTGGAGAAAGGAAAACCAAAAGATATCATCATCACTGATGTTCAGTGTTATGCAACAAAGAATAGTTGTGTGTGCCTATACTACAATAATAATACAATAAAATAATAATAATAGTAATAATAATAATATTAATAACATCAATAATAATAATAATAACAATAATTAACTGTAAATCATTTAAGCCTATAAACATTTTATTAACACTGTACGATATCTGCCTCGACCAAGGTATATTTAAGTGATGCTTTGATTTTGTGTGAAGATCCATTTTTTTTGTTCATAAATGTGACAAAATATTTTATGACCTAAATTACTTTTCTTTTTAAAAAAATTCCCATCTGAGTGCGATCCAAAAGAAATAGCGGCTTCCCCTTTTGACGCTAGTTCAATCGTCGCCATCAAAATCTATGTTGTCATTTTGCTATACTTACTTTTTACAGCAACAATGCTTTGTGGTTATTAATTATTCATTGTCCTTGCTTCCATAAAATTAATATCTGATTCAAAACTTCATTACATTGTCCAGCTCGATAGGATTGACGTTACATTTCTGGGGGCAAATTCCATTACTTGGAGTGATTTATCATTGATATTGCAGATCAATACTTTCAAATAATAAAATAATAATAAATAATAAATAATAAAATAACAAAAGTAAATAATAAAATAACAAAAGTAAATAATAGAATATAAGTAAAAATAAAAAATAATTTTAAAAAATAAATAAAAAAAGACGGGGCGGAGAAAACTGATAAAGTATTATATATAAAAAAATCCTCTATAGGCTATTTGTAAAAGAACAAAACGCGGTACCACACATAATAACATAGCCTTCAGTCACGACATCTAACGCTGGAAAGAAGTAATGATTGCTATATTAATACATAAGGAGACTAAAAAGATCGGACACTTTCTCTGTCAGCACCGGTTTGAAAGCTTGGCACTAAACCCCCGGCCTACTCGAAGCAACAAATACGTTGGCTCCATAGACAAACTCGGTGTATTAGATGAGTGTTTTTGATGTTGTTCCATTGAGATAAAATTGCTAATTGTCGTTTTTAAAAATTTTTATTGATGAGTAAGTACTTGAACAAGCCATTTTGTGCTTTTAAAAGTCTTGGTTAGACTTTTTTTTTATGTTTAGAGAACGCATCAAATCCACCTAAAGATCTGTAGTTGTCGTTGATGATGTTGTTGTTGTTGTTGTTATTGTTGTTCAAATAAAGTTATAAAAACAAAAGAAAGAAAGAAAAGAGCAAATCATACACTGAATAGAGTATGTTACTTTCTCTTTACGCCCTTTACCCAACTGAGCACAACTTTCTCGAAGACAGGATATATCAAACTAGGCTCTAAAATTTTAATGTGCCGGCAGCTTGACCAAAATAAATACAGTAAATATGAATAACTAAAGAAATACACAAATATATAAAAATAAATGAATAAACAAGCAAACAAACATACTAACATGCAAACAAACGAATAAATAAATAAACAAATAAATAGCAAACAGACAAATAATTAAGTTTTTGCTATGCTCCGTGATAAAGGATATTAATACCAAATAATATATTTTGAAAAGGGAGACAACGAGTGCCGACAGTACATACCTTGTTCCTGGCCTTGGTGTCCATGACAACCTGGATAAACTGCTCCACTTGTTCCATAGTGGGCGGGGTGTAGTCCTCGATAGGCAGAGGGAAAACTTTCAGTTCTGATAGAAGTGAAATACAATTATGTTAACCAATAAAAGAGGTCATTGTCAAAGGTAAATTTATCTTAGAGAAAATTAACAACTAAGACAAACCAAAAAACAACAACAAAACAAACAAACAAACAAACAAACAAAAAGCAGGGCAACAGCGCATTACTCAATATTTATAATATTATATTTAAAAAAACATAAAAATAAAAAGGCTGATTAAAAGCAGTTCCTATTGTTGGTCCTACCCTTCAGGTATTTGGTGTCCACTTGTTTTTCAGCAGTCAGGGAGACCAGACTGACCACGCCATTGTTGACCAGATACTGTAGGTTGTTGATGTCCCCAGGGAAACCACAGCCGGCCAGCACGCCTTCCTCCACCCAGGACCAGTTGAGAGGAGGGGTGGCAGCTGCAATCTGGTGATGGGAAACATGTTTGTAATCATATATGACAATATGATAACTGATATTTTCTTCCATAAGGCAAGAGGATCTTGAGCCCCAAACAAGATTTTGGTCGCCCCCACATAGAGTGACCAGAGGGCCAAATATTCCTAGAGTAAACCTGTGAAAAGATATGTCCCATGTGGAGTAATCTGCTTCAGTTGTGTAAGGTAAATATACCATGTAGAGTAATCTGCTTCAGTTGTGTAAGACAAATGTACTATGTAGAGTAATCTACTTCAGTTGTGTAAGGTAAATGTCACATGTAGAGTAATCTGCTTCAGTTGTGTAAGGTAATTGTCCCATGTAGAGTAATGTGCTTCAGTTGTGTAAGTTCTACATGTAACATGTAGAGTAATCTGCTTCAGTTGTGTAAGGTAAATGTCCCATGTAGAGTTATCTTCTTCAGTTGTGTAAGTTCTACATGTAACATGTAGAGTAATCTGCTTCAGTTGTGTAAGGTAAATATAGCATAGGCGAGCAAAAGAAGAATAGGTGTCACATAAAGACAGTAATGTATAATGGTAGTAAATCTAATAAAGGAGGTGAATGAGGTGTACTACAATTGGTGAATCTGAATACGATCCCTGCATAAACATTTTCTGGTATTATGTCCTACAATCTGCACAGAATAGCCTACTAGAGAAGGCAGTTGATTGCTTAAAATAGTTTATGTATAAGCCTCTTAATTTCAATTTTGGAAATGCCAAACCTTGTTCAAGGACCATGACAAAATCAAGACACTAATTCAAAGGTACAGTTGCGATGAACAATAACATGAGAGAGAAGCTGCTTTTTGTTTCTACCATTGATTCAGATAGATGGTAAATTGTGTAAGGTAAATGTCCCATGTAGAGTAATTTGCTTCAGTTGTATAAGGTAGATGTCCCAGGTAATCTGCTTCAATTGTGTAAGGTAAATGTCCCATGTAGACAACTGTCTTTTAATTTATTCCCATAGTCATCATGCTGTCATTTAATCCATTTCCATTTTTCATAGAATCGTTTTATCCCTTTCACAAAGATGTTAAAAATGATACCAGAGCGGAGACTACAAAGTGTGGGTCAAAATTTGATGGATCTCAGACTGTGTTATACATGTAGCATGAAAAATGACACAAACCAACATGCAACCAAATGAGCAGTTATTTTGCTTCTCACAGCATTGTCATTATAAAGCTATATAGGGCATATTAACAATTTAACAGCTTGTCAACCACATTTAGATCACCTAGAGAAGACCATTCCAGAATAGATAGAGACTTCAAGGACGATAACTCCTGACAGGTAGTATAATATATCTATATTTCTCTCTCTCTCTCTCTCTCTCTGTGTGTGTGTGTGTTTGTGCGTGTGCGTGCGTGTGTGTGTGTGTGTGTTGTGTTATCTGACTACTTATTAATTAATTAATCTATTGTTTGTGTGTTTGACTATTTTTGCATTATTTATTTTTCCACTGTCACCCACTGACCCTCTTTTTCTTCTCCTGCCAATAGTCGTAGAACTTGGCCACCAGCTGTTCTTGTTCTGCGGTCTCCACAGAGCCAGGTCGCAGTTTCCGGACATGCGCAATGGCTTGCTCAGCCGTCATGTTGGAGGTCTGAACAAAGTAACAGGACAACATGGTGCCTGTCCGACCCATGCCATGAGCACAATGGATACAAGTAGCCTGGAAATCAAGTCAGAAACCCATCAACAAAACACACTGGGAAATGCTCAGATGAATACATTTACAATACACATTGCTAAGACGAGCCCCCAAAAATAGATTTGTTCTGACTAAGCGAACGGCTGGAAATGCCCGTCTAATTTATTAGGAGGGGGTACAAATTTTCTAAACTCACCACTGTCATTGACATAGAAAATCATAAAAATGCACGGGACCGGTGACAGCTGTCCACGGATCTCGTGGTGGAGCGGTAACAAACATTAGTCAGTGTTCTATTTTTAGCAGCAGGATACAAACACTTCGGCTGGGATTTCCAGGCTTTTGCTTAGTCTAATATGAACTATTGAAGATCCGTTTCAAATTCTTACACACTTCGTCTTGGCAATCTTCTCTCGGCGAAATGACAAAATGACAGTGCTCTCCTTCAGAGACCACCGATTTTTAATTCACGAGATACAACAAATTAAAGATATAAGTTCTATGCAGATTAAGAATTAAACTCTTCAATCTGATGTAACATATATATGATACAAGATAAATATAACTACATGCAGTTGATTGAGACTGGAGCATAATGCATGTATTACAACATTTTTATTGGTTTGACTATAAACTGTAGGTTTTTACAATGACCAACATTCTGTCCACATAAAGATGATCTCTCTGTGCAGTCGTAGATTCGGTTAAAAAAAAAAAAAAAACATAATTATTCTCTTACATTTTTTTTTTTTTTGAAGTGTCCCCGAATGTGAAAAGGTTGTTATAGGTTGACATCATTTTAGCTTGATTTTTTTTTTTCTTTTTAAGAACTTACTGCCAATATCTCATTGGCATTTCCACATTCGTTCAGTTGCGGTGAAAATGATGTCAGGCATAATAGCGTTCAGTAGAGTGTTATTTCAAAATAACAGAAATTGTTGAATAGTTATGCTCATGTTCGAGAAGTGAAACTGAGGGAGGTTTGCATCCTTCTAGAGACGGGAAGGCGAGAAACAAGCGTATTTAGCCTTGAACAAGATAGATTAGATCGATAGGCAGACAGACAGACATAGATAGACAGACAGACAGACAGACAGACAGACGACGGACAGACGGACGGACGGACAGACGGACAGACAGACAGACAGACAGACAGATGGATAGATAGTTTAAAAGAAAACAAATAAATAATTTTAAAAAAAACAACAAACAAACAAATACTCTGCTGAAACCTTTCGAGATATGAACTAATATTGACAAAGTTCATTTTGCATAAGGAGACAACATAGGCACAACGTAGTGTACCTTGTTCCTAGCCTTGGTATCCATGACAACCTGGATAAACTGCTCCACTTGTTCCATAGTGGGCGGGGTGTAGTCCTCGATAGGCAGAGGGTAAACAGTCAGTTCTGTCAGGAGTAAATATTATGGTTTGACATAGAAGGAGACCATCAATATATAATGGTATTTATCTCAGCCAAAAACAGCAACAAATACAAAATAAATAAATAAATAAATACATTGTAAATAAATAAATAAATACATTGTAAATAAATAAATAAATAAACAAGACAAAAACTAGTGCAAGGCACCATTTGGTATGTTAGGGGGAAAAAATTAATAAAATCTGATAAAATAAACATCGTCAGTCCATAACAGGACATTTTCCCTAAAAAAGGTTGATGATATAAGTTAAGATAAAATAAAATAACTTTTGTTTCTTCCTCAAAGGTAGAAATTTTTTATACAATGTAGGACGAGCTGATTCAAAATCATCACAGATCGTAAAAATCATGCATAATGTTAAATATATTGTAAATCATACATTCACTTGCATATCACACATACACACAACCATACATAAAAAATTCCGGCATTCTAAAATGAAACAACGACCTCAATCTTTCTCTAACTCATCCATACACATATTTAGAATGTGTAAAACTATCACAGTATTCAAATGCTCATTGAGATTTCTATAATTATGTATGAAGTAACTTCGGAAATGCTTGTGGAAGCTAGGAGACGGTGTAGGCCTAACATTATTTTATAGAGGTTGTTGCATTGCATTGAAATTAAACGAGAAACAATCACAGATCAAGGACCCTTATACAATAAATCAGCAGTACCCAATGGAGGTCATTACAGTATAATCCCTTCTGGGAAATCCCTATGACCTTCAGGCTTATAGAGCTAGGGTAATATAAATTCCTATCTCACCTCGCACGCTCTAACCAATGAACTTTTATCAGTGCGACACACATGAACTCTAAGAAAGCTTTCTGGGGGAAATTGGGCAATCAGAATACGCGAATTTGTTTGATGAAAAAAGAGCAAACGAAATCCAACGAAATTAAACGGAATGAA
This sequence comes from Peronia verruculata, assembly GCA_038406235.1. NCBI lineage: Eukaryota > Metazoa > Mollusca > Gastropoda > Systellommatophora > Onchidiidae > Peronia > Peronia verruculata. The sequence continues at coordinate 3,253 of JBCAUA010021369.1, read as the reverse complement.
AGCAAGAGATTAATATCTCGGCATAATAGTCACATAATAGTCAAGTCACTACCTCTTCAGGTCAGCAAAGCCATTGCATGGAGCTCAAACCCGAACTTTCTTCTTTACTGAAAGCGTCTTAGTGCCAGGATGGTCTGTAGTAAGATCGGGAAAGATAGTAAACCCTAAAAATGGCAATAGAATAATAATATGTTGTTTGATGTCATTAATATTCGTGTTTTGTAAATGACCTCTGGGGCCTTTGGATTATAATAATAAGCGCCGCCGTCACCACACTAAGTGCGGTTTGGGAAGAACTCCTGTGCTGAGTATGGTCAGGGAGCTTTCGCTAGATCAGCTTTTTGACATTTCTAGGGTTAATGCTTTCTTGACACGGCTGATGGTCACTCCTACCCTTCAGGTATTTGGTGTCCACTTGTTTTTCAGCAGTCAGGGAGACCAGACTGACCACGCCGTTGTTGACCAGGTGCTGCAGGTTGTTGATGTCCCCAGGGAAACCACAGCCGGCCAGCACGCCTTCCTCCACCCAGGACCAGTTGAGAGGAGGGGTGGCAGCTGCAATCTGGTGATGGGAAACATGTTTGTAATCATATATGACAATATGATAACTGATATTTTCTTCCATAAGGCAAGAGGATCTTGAGCCCCAAACAAGATTTTGGTCGCCCCCACATAGAGTGACCAGAGGGCCAAATATTCCTAGAGTAAACCTGTGAAAAGATATGTCCCATGTGGAGTAATCTGCTTCAGTTGTGTAAGGTAAATATACCATGTAGAGTAATCTGCTTCAGTTGTGTAAGACAAATGTACTATGTAGAGTAATCTACTTCAGTTGTGTAAGGTAAATGTCACATGTAGAGTAATCTGCTTCAGTTGTGTAAGGTAATTGTCCCATGTAGAGTAATGTGCTTCAGTTGTGTAAGTTCTACATGTAACATGTAGAGTAATCTGCTTCAGTTGTGTAAGGTAAATGTCCCATGTAGAGTTATCTTCTTCAGTTGTGTAAGTTCTACATGTAACATGTAGAGTAATCTGCTTCAGTTGTGTAAGGTAAATATAGCATAGGCGAGCAAAAGAAGAATAGGTGTCACATAAAGACAGTAATGTATAATGGTAGTAAATCTAATAAAGGAGGTGAATGAGGTGTACTACAATTGGTGAATCTGAATACGATCCCTGCATAAACATTTTCTGGTATTATGTCCTACAATCTGCACAGAATAGCCTACTAGAGAAGGCAGTTGATTGCTTAAAATAGTTTATGTATAAGCCTCTTAATTTCAATTTTGGAAATGCCAAACCTTGTTCAAGGACCATGACAAAATCAAGACACTAATTCAAAGGTACAGTTGCGATGAACAATAACATGAGAGAGAAGCTGCTTTTTGTTTCTACCATTGATTCAGATAGATGGTAAATTGTGTAAGGTAAATGTCCCATGTAGAGTAATTTGCTTCAGTTGTATAAGGTAGATGTCCCAGGTAATCTGCTTCAATTGTGTAAGGTAAATGTCCCATGTAGACAACTGTCTTTTAATTTATTCCCATAGTCATCATGCTGTCATTTAATCCATTTCCATTTTTCATAGAATCGTTTTATCCCTTTCACAAAGATGTTAAAAATGATACCAGAGCGGAGACTACAAAGTGTGGGTCAAAATTTGATGGATCTCAGACTGTGTTATACATGTAGCATGAAAAATGACACAAACCAACATGCAACCAAATGAGCAGTTATTTTGCTTCTCACAGCATTGTCATTATAAAGCTATATAGGGCATATTAACAATTTAACAGCTTGTCAACCACATTTAGATCACCTAGAGAAGACCATTCCAGAATAGATAGAGACTTCAAGGACGATAACTCCTGACAGGTAGTATAATATATCTATATTTCTCTCTCTCTCTCTCTCTCTCTGTGTGTGTGTGTGTTTGTGCGTGTGCGTGCGTGTGTGTGTGTGTGTGTTGTGTTATCTGACTACTTATTAATTAATTAATCTATTGTTTGTGTGTTTGACTATTTTTGCATTATTTATTTTTCCACTGTCACCCACTGACCCTCTTTTTCTTCTCCTGCCAATAGTCGTAGAACTTGGCCACCAGCTGTTCTTGTTCTGCGGTCTCCACAGAGCCAGGTCGCAACTTCCGGACATGCGCAATGGCTTGCTCAGCCGTCATGTTGGCGGTCTCGACAAAGTAACAGGACAACATGGTGCCGGTCCGACCCAAGCCGTGGGCGCAGTGGATGCCCGTAACCTGGAAATCAAGATACATATACATCAGTAGGTATAAACACTAAACACACAATATCTGGCTAAACTCATTCACTGTCGATGTCGCTGGGCCGATCATTGAAAATTTGACGATCATTTCAAATATTGAGACTTTATTTTAGCAACTTTTCTTCGGCGAAATGACAGATTTTCAGAAACAACATATATATCTCTATCTCAATTACAGAAAAGAATCATCAATTTTAGCTCTGAAAACGCAATGGTTAAAAACCAGTCAGAGATTTACCTCTTCAACCCAACATGACAAATTTGATACAGGATAAAGATAAGCAATTCATTACGACTGGAGCATAAATGAAATTTTGAGTGAATTGATCATACGGCACAGACATTTACCATGAGGAATACTGTTTCCATATAAATCGTCTCACTGCAGAGTTCCTATATATTCTTTAGAAAAGTAGTTTCTTACATTTTGAAAGGCTGTCACTGGATATGACAGGACCAATGAATCGTCATTTTAGTTTGAATTATGACACTTTACCTCCAATTTTCATGTTTATTTCCACTTCTGAGCAGCTACAACGGCAATAATGTGGGGGCATAGTTTTCAATAGCTGGATCAAATCCACGCCTTTTCAAAACAGTACAGATGGTTGCATAATCATGCACAGGTTCGAGCAACTTGACCGAGGATAATATGCGTCCCTCTAGGGAAGGGAGAAAAACAATTTAACTTACAGGTTAGACAGGCCGAAAGACACACAGACTGACAGACAGATGCACAGATCGATAAGAGAAATAGATAGAGAGATAACAAGGACAAACAGAGGGACAGCAAAAAGACAGGCAGGCAGGCAGACAGACAGACAGACAGACAGACAGACAGAGACAGGCAGGCAGCAGGCAGGCAGGCAACCAAACAGATAGACAGATAGGCAGACCGACCGACCGACCGACCGACCGACCGACCGACCGACCGACCGACCGACCGACCGACCGACCGACCGACAGACAG
>JBCAUA010021358.1:0-12694 GCA_038406235.1 Peronia verruculata | reverse complement strand
TCTATCTATCTATCTATCTATCTATCTATCTATCTATCTATCTATCTATCTATCTATCTATTTATCTGTCTATCAATATATCTCTCTCTCTTTTAACTCCACCCCCTTCTGTCTGTCTGTCTGTCTGTCTGTCTGTCTGTCTCTCTCTCTCTCTCTCTCGCCTGTTCGTTCCCTCTGTGTTTTCTCCTCGCTCTTTCTGTCTCTTTCCTAGACCTTTACTCTTCTGACTTTTTTCTCATTCTGTCGATCACGAAGTTTCTATTTATGGGTGTTACTCATGTTAAATAGGAATGTGATTTTAGGGACAAACCTTTAGAACGGCCAGAAATTCAATTTCAGCAACCTTTTCGTTCATTTCATTTGGAATACAGATTTTTTGAAGGGATAGAATTATAGTTTTGTTTGTTTTGTCTGACTGACCTAGCAGTGTGTCCATACTATATTTTTTTTTCTTTTGCATAGATAGAAAGTTATGCCACTTAAAATCCTCAGTTGAGTAGAAATAATACTGGTTATAAAATTTTAGATTTTTTTTTTTAAATTATTAAATTCATTACCTAAAGCAGTTATAAAATGCTGTAAAGTTACATTTTGGCACAGCTGAAATCATCCATGAAGGAGGTTCAGATATCATATGTGATATACATTGATTATGTCGTCAATCTGTGTGGTACTTTTACATTGTCCTACACATGTAATAGTCATTGTGTTGCTTGATATATAGTGTGTCTTTGTTATTATGTTGTCATCCTGTACAAGCATGCAAAACTGTGGCATCATTGCCTCAGCACAGCCTTATCTACCTTAACGTGCCTTGACAATTTGCCTTTAATAATCGTCAAAGCCAGTTACATTTTGGGTGTAAGACAATGTATTTTTACAGCTAGAGCTGAGACTAGTTTTTGACAATAATTGTGAAACAAACAAGAGTGCCATTTTGCTGACGGAATTTTAGCGTATGTGTCCGAAAAATGTGGGGAAAATATTGGTTATAGTACGTTTATAAATGTACCTCTTTCTAAGAAGCCCTGATTACTAGACTTGCCATAATACAAGTATTCAAGTGACATTTGCCTATTTCCTGAAGTTTAACCCCACTTGCCACTAGATATAGTTTATATATAGTCAGCTCATGTCGACTAATTCATCTACGTTTGATGAACATCTAAGAGGAAATCATGGACAAAAGCTTATAATGATGTTACATTTCAAAGGGATAATCATGGACAAAAGCTCATGTCGACTAATTCAACTACGTTTGATGAGCATCTAAGAGGAAGTCATGGACAAAAGCTTATAATGATGTTACTTTTCAAAGGGATAATTATTTCAATTTATCGTCCCTGTAAGCCTCTAAACACATCAGTCCGTAGAGGCGAATTTTACAGGAGAGAAAAAAAAAATTAATCAATCGAAGTAAAATCGTGAATCGTGCATTTAGCCCACGTGATAAAAAGTGTAACTTTCATTGGTTCCATGGACATTATTTGTAGAGGAGTTGGGGGGAACCCATTATAGGTTAATTAAGCCAAAAACATCATGACCCAATTTTCGGGACTTACGTCTTTAGAGCCATTAGAAATCTCACTTTTATAATTTGACGTCATCCTTCAAAAATTTCCTACTTGACTTGCCAATCATGACCGAAAAGAAAACAGATTTAGAGACCAGAAAATGGCCCTCGGTGTTTACATCAACTAGCATTCGACCTTTCAAGGGGTTTTAAATTTCAGTGCCAATTTTTATGAAGAATCATTAAGTTTTCACAGATGTTTGTTAAGACAAGCAGAAGCTTTTTTTTTTTTTTTTCAATATTTGTATTCGTGGAGCTTTCTTTATTTTGAGGTAGTAGTTTAGCGATAATATGGCCATGTCAATAGTCTACACGTTTGTATATCAAGGAGCTTATACTATTATACTGGAGTGCGGACTCGTGGCGTCACTCGTGCCGAGTGTGGAGCCATGCCAGTGGAGGCAAAACACCTAGTTAACGCCGTTGTTATTATGTTACCACGGGTTCATGAACGAAATTCACTTGTCCCTGCTGTAGCCCCCGATTTAAAAAAAAAAATGAATTAGTTTGCTCACAAGAAAATATTCACAAGATCAGAACAGTGACTAACTCCGTGCGTGGTAAAGGACGCCAAGCATAGCAAAATAGCAAAGCTTCCAGGGCCATGGCGTCCAGTGTTGGCACTCGAGACACGGGTGTTTTGTTAAGGCGGAGTCATAAGTCCGCACTCCAGTAAAATAGTAATAAGCTCCTTGCTATATATTCAGTGCAGCCATGGGCAAAGTAGCAAAGAAACTGAGGGTTTTCGTTCAGTGGAAATAAGAATGTTCAAATATTTATTCCTTTCGAAAAGGCATGACATGAACGGTGTTCAGAGTTTATTACACACCTAACGATTGATGTATTTTTTATTTATTTATTTATTTTTTGCTGCATCTGTTCCACAGTTAACAATTATAACTGTCATTGTTTATCATTCTAAATCTCAACCGTTTCTTACCCTGCCCTTTGAACGAAATACACTTGTCATACCTTCCTTGTACAACTGAAACAAATATCTAGATCCATAAATATACAAACATTTATATACATGCAATACTGAAATGAAACATTCTGACATTTTATAGCGTAGCTTTACTCGTCAATATCTCTATTTTGTTTATCATATTATCATATTCGATACATGTTCACTTTATTCTCTATCGGCATGGTTGACACCTCCATATTTCAGCACGTAGTGATCATGAATACATTGACATCTTTTGTATAATAAGATAATTTATCTACAGTTTGATGACCCTGTTAACATTAGTGTCTAGAACACGTATTGTATATTAGATCTAGATAAGTGTAATATTAAGATAACATAATATTCAGTGTTTATCATGTTGTATTAATTTGATCATTTTTTATTATTATTATTTTTTTTATTTTTTTTGTGATGGTGATACCTTTCACGTGCAAATTTGGTACATGCTCTAAGATGAATTTTAGTTTTATTTAAACGAGAGAGAATGAGAAAGTATAATTTTATATATATGAATTTGCCATGTTACAATTTGCTAACAAACATTGTATATATAGTATAGTCTATTCGATTTCACGGGATATCACTACGTTATTATGCTCAATATTATAAACCATCGTGTACATATCTTGTATATTACAAATGTATGGTGGAATGCCACTTGTGTCTATGGGAAACATTGGAGGAGAAAGCATGGTTATTGTAAGTAGCCCATATGAATGCATATTTAAGTACGCAGTGCTAGTCCCGTTGTACCGATTCTGTCTTTGAACAAAGCTGTTATTCACTGGCTCTGACTGTTGGGGTTTTTTTTTTCTGTTTTCAAAGAAAAAGATATCTCACAATTATAGAGTGAAGGCTGTGTGTGCAATTATTCCATCATTTAGTTTACATAAGCTGTCTTATGAGACTTTTTAATATTTCGGTTGTCAATGCCCACGCCAGAACGTCACTCTCACTCAAGATATTATTACTTTGTTGTGGCTGATAAAAAAGCTAACATGTTATGGAAAGACCACTTAATACCGAGATACTCCACACCATCTTCCTAGCAGAGAAGAGGAGTATGGGATTATGGAAACGATGCAAGTGATTTGGGGTAATACTGGCTGAACTTTGTGAATGACCTGTGGCACAGTTTCCGGTCTGTTGGCCATACTATGTTATTTTCGCACGCAACTTGGAAGGGACAAGGTCTCTACTGGAAGAAGGATTTAGCTGGCATGTCACGCATTGGCGATCCTTGTTTTCTCTCTGCTTGTCATCATGTCGCTTGAGATTCGGAATATCTGGGAAGCCTGACTTTATCCTTCCTGCTAAGCTCACAGTCAGGGCCCTCATCCACTACTCTGAGGAAAAATAGGAGCTTTAAAATACAACGCGACTATGAAAAGACGAGAAAATACAATCATTCCGTTGACAGCATATACGAGGCATGAAAAGAGTTGATTTCTTTTATGCAAAGAACCATTTCTGTTATTATGATAGCAACTGGCACTCCATTGTTAAATTTTTGAAAATGTAATCCTGCACTCGTGCATAAAATCCAGCCTACCAGCGCAGTTTGATATCTCACAAACTTTGAGCTCATGGATGTGTTTTACTTTTGACAAACTTTTAACAACTGATTAAGTGACTGACTGTCTGGTTTTGCTCACTTTTCCTCTGTTCTTACCATCTTGCAGTTTGCATCTTCCAGTTCCTTGAACAAGGACTATTTCTCTGCACACAGTTTGCCTGTCTGGATTTTGATAATATTTTTGGGCGCACGCTCAATTCTAAATAATGCACCATTTTAAAAAAAATCCTGCCTAGCTTCTCTCACCATTAGCCTTTGACATAATTCTGAATGAATGAATCTCTTTGTTTTGGTTCTCCATTTTTCCCCTCATCCCCATTCACATACCTCTGCCTGCTGGCGATCCGCTAGACCCGCCACGCCCAACTCACGTCCTGTTTTATGTGAACTCACACCAGTCTTGCCCTCAGTTGCCTATTGGTCCTACGTGGTTTTATTTGTTTCTTTGTTTCTCTCCCTCTGTGCACATGCAGGAGCGGCACAATTACAACATCAGCGCTCATACCACAGTCAGCACAGTCTCGAGTCGACAGGGGAGCGGGGGACTCGAGCTACATCCCCAGGTGTCACAAACCGCGAACACATGCACCATATTGTGGATGAAAGTTTAGGCTCAGAATTTCGAACGTTCTACAAGTTGACGAGTCCTGTCCGGAAGCTACATCACGAGGGTTCCAGCAAGAAACATTCTCCAACTTCCAGCTTCGATCATTACTGACACATGTTGCCCTGACACGATTGGTCGTTCAAAACCCCTCCCACTTCCGCCCAAGAGGTGACTCATTTTTATTTCAAGAGTGGCCTGCTCTTGATAACACCCACGCAGTGTTTCCTTCCCGATGATTGATTGGTTGCCAAAACCACCGTTTGTTTTGGCGACTTCAGCTCCGAGACAGAGGAGTAAAAGCCACAATCATGACTTGGGTTTTTTAAAATTTCATTTGTACTTGTTTGGGAATGTTGTCAGCCGCTCGGGCTTGGAGATGTTTATCCACCAAGTGCTGAGGAGACAGGATGTTTGCATTGTTTCTTGAGTGAGATGTGATGCTCCATCACTGAATTGTTGGGTACAGGACTTTGGTACTTTTTCCATTGTTCGGTCTGTTGCGATTTTTGGAGACATGTTATTGACAAATTCATTTGTTTTACATCTAATATTTCATATCTGTGAGGACACAGGTTCTCTTCATATTTTTATGGCATATTATTGTAATAATTCAATTCTATTCCGCCAGGCGCTTGAGTACGAATAACAAATGTTTCTTCCGTAATTTAGCAAACCCTAGTAATTCTGTATTCACCTCACACTAATACCTACATTTTTTTTTTTTTTTAATATATCGATTCAGTTAATCGTCACTGCATTTTTTTAACACGCGATTGAAAGTAAGAAGATTTGTCACCTTATGCTCATACTAACACACATTTCATCTCCTAGCAAATGTCTAGTTCGGTCTCACACCAGCTTGTGTGAGCTTTTTGCAATTGTTCTTGTTGTTGTTTCATTTCCTGAACTTGCGTTTTGGGGAAGCAATTGGTTTCATAACACGTGATTTACAAGTGTCTCTAAGTAAAGCTGGACAATCTTTTCTTTTGCATTTCTGGGTTGCCGATCAAGGGTTTTCATTCTGAAACCAATTCAGCAATTGAACAAGATTCAGTTTTATTTTTTTTTCCCCCTGTATTTAACATCCGCTCGTTAAGTTCTTCTGGCTGCTATCTTGGCTATGTGATCAGCTGATTCGATCAATGAAATTAATGTGCTAAAGATTTCTGTCTCTCCTATGCTCTATTTTTGTTGAGCTTTCAACATAAAAAAAAAAAACAACATTTAATTGTCCACTGTATCCTTGCGTATTTCGCGCCTCCAAAGGAATTGTTACTAGTGATGTTTTAGGTAATGCCCATCTCAAAGTAAACACGGAATTTGCAGACAAAAGCCATACAGCCAGCGATGAATGGTCATTCTAGGTTTGTGGTCTAGTTGTTCATCAGATTTGTAAATGTGAAGTCATTATGACGGGTTTTAATTTCAAACAATTATACAGATCGTGCAAATATTGTGAAGGACTACCTCTGTTCCGCGATGTTCTTCATTCATATTGCGTACGCTGTCGAAACTTTTTTTTTGCCGTACCTACTTTTATCAAAGCTGTAAATGAATTGAACTAAATGTTTCTAACTACTCATAATTTTATAACTGGTCGCTAAACCTTTCATAAATGTATCTTTCTGTTGATGTGAATTTACAGTTTCGCGGATTAAAAAAAAAAAAAAGGAAAGAAAGAAAAGAAGGGATAGTATCCATCGAGAACATATCTCTACGAGATTACTGGGGGAACAAATTTAGAAAACAGAGAGATATTAGAGGTAGATCATGGGATGATTGCATGGAAGCCAATAAGCTTGAGAAAGGAAGTGAGGCATTTAGAGAGCATTTGGTCCAGAGTTGAGGACAATGCTGAGACCGTTTGTATTTGTTGCGTCAATCTGAAAATACCAGCTCTGTTACAAGAATCATAGTAAATCTAAGGAATGGATTGTCCCCAAAAGTTCTTGTTAGTCTATTTTGGGGAAATGATAATGGTTTTGGGGAAATGATAATGGATGACAATTGACTAGACAGCAAACAAATCATGTTTATTTTTTCTAGCTTTAATCTTTTTCCGGACATACGAGTATTTAAAGGAGAAGATATATAATGTATGGCAGATGTTTTTTTGTTTTTTTTTAATTTAATGTTTTTACATTTGTTTTTATTTATTTATTTATTTATTTATTTATTTATTTATTCACTCACATACCAAATGCCGTCGAGGATAAACAAAATCGTGTTTACTTTTCTTCAGCTGGAATAAATTAGCAAATAACGCAACACAAATTTCCCTCAGCATGAAATAGATTAAAGTTAGACTTGATTTTTGAAACTCGCATATTTCATTTTGCAAGCAATATTTTTCGATCTATTATTAGATGGCAGATCTCATCCTCCGAATCCACATTTCTCTTCAACAAATACCCAGAGACTACGAATTATTTTTCCTTTCGATTGATCCCCTTGATAATCGGGTCTTTATTTCATTGATTTTTTTTTTTCTTTTGCTTAGATCAAGAAATGGGATGAAAATCGATGAGATACTTTGGTCATTTTCTAAACCCATTTACACATTCTCTTTGTGGCAACCACTGAAATTTTAGTTGTAAACTGCAGTTTTTGGCATTAAGTCATAGTGCACTTTTCAGAAATATTCATAGTCCTCATTTCTACCTGAGTGCGCCAACGTTATGTCTTCCTTATTTCCTATATTTGTTCTATGTGTCTGGTAAAAAGAAATAATGGGAACTTTTTTCTTTCTTTTATCAACCCTGTTACCTCCGTTTGTGAGGCACAATTGATGTTGAATAACACAGTAAAGAGGAAATTAAAAGAAACCACTTTTACGCGCTTTGCCTGAAACCTACATCATGAAAAATTAAGGTGTAGATTGTTTACTTCCTTTCGTAAGAATTGTATCCAAATGTATTGTGATCAGTCTTTCAAAAGACAGGAGGGCAAGTATTTTTTAATTGATTGATTGATTGATTGATTGATTGATTGATTGATTGATTGGAGTCCCTTTCACTGCTTGTTCAACACCGTTTGTGTCGGGCAAAGAGAAGAGGCTCTGACAGGGCTGACCAAGAACAATCCCCACTGGGCCGGTAACGGGAAATCTGCCCCTGTGACTTACCAACTAGTAACTGGTCAGAAGCTCTGGAAGCAGACCGTGACTTTTCTCTCCCATCCATCTCACATCTTTGTACCGGTACTTCCTGCTGCTGTTACAACCATCTGTAGATCGGAGTGAGTCCTTTTCATCTGCACTTCTAGAGGTGAAAATCCCATGGCAGAGATAGGTCATGTCGGCCTTCGGTGGAAAAGGTGATTGCTCTTCTCAAATCCAGTAGATGGTTTGGGTGATTATATCAGCTCTCAGTCCAACAAACGTCGGGATAAAACGATGAAATCCAAAATCAGGCAGGGAATTTCACTTAAAAAGTTATTTCTCACGCCTTAGGTAGAGAAAAAAGATCTTATACATGTACTTGTGATATCTGTGTTTTCATATCTGGTTGGAGAGATGTTTATTCAACTTTTGCTTTATGAAGTTAAGTACCTGTCTGTTTAACAGGAAGCACCATTTTCGACATTATGTTAATCGTTGAATTACTCATTTTCTGTTCCTCGTCAGAACTGTCAATAATGAGGCTTTGATGTGATTCACAGATTCTACCTGTCAGATACGCCAGAAACTCATTGTTGTTACTTTCAATCACTCGATATTCTAGTACATCTACTTGTGTGAACTAGCAATGCCAATTTCAGTACAGTAACGTCACCTTTTTTTTTTTTAATCCAAAATTGAAATCCTTTGCGCATCAATCATTCCTTATTCGTGGACGCTCTTCCTTTTCTTAGTTTTGGCAAAATATAATGGAACAAGACACCATTTTTTACAGACTTGGTGCTTTTTCGCTTCTCTCTCTCTCTCTCTCTCTCTCTCTCTTTAAGAAATGAGTGTCAATAACAAACTATTAGAAATGTCATCATAGCTTGACGGATCATTATTATAATCATTACTTTTAGCTTTGGTCCGAAAGAACATTAGTTGTATGTGAATCTTTCCTCCAGGGGACATGATCTGAGCAAAAAGTAGGTAAAGATTTTATTTGTATTTTGTGACAGCCTAGAACTGAGTTGTAAACAAAACTTAAAACAGTAGAATCGTTTTGTTTAGCTGCGGATAGTCTTTAGCTTGATTCAAATCTCTGTAGTCCTTCTAGTAAGCTTATAAGTAGTGTCGATTTTTCTGGGACATTATTATTATTATTATTATTATTGTTATTTCTGTTGGTTCTGATCAGACATTTACGTCTGTTTCGGTTTTTGATGATCTAGCACGCTTGTCATGATGCTACATTAGCTTTGCCCTGCTGGTTTGCTTTCCCCGTCCTTAGTTAATACGACTCCGTTTTATTTGCTTCTTTCATATCCGTGTTCCAAAACCAAGAGGAGAAAAAGGACGTTTTTCTTAAAATATTTTGTAAGCAAATGGAGGGCAAAGTGTACACAATCATATTGTTATGTGTTGAACTAAAATTCTGTGCAAAGCCTTCCACCAACATTTCATTCACCTCTGGGAATGGATTTTAAAAAAAAAATTCTTTTGTGTTTTGAATCGTTTCACTCCGATTTACCTATTGTATAGGGCTGGGATTTAGCCTTTTGCTTTTTAAAACCTGTCAATGTCGGTGTTTCTACTGTTGTTGATCGCTTGTTCTTATTGGTTTCACCGACCGCATAGTTCATGATTGTGTTATACGTCTTTGTTTCCTCGGCGATAAGTAACTGATCGTTGTTATTAACCACCCGAATGCTCATAACATATGTAATTACTTATAGTCTGCATATTCTTCCTTTGGTAGATAATTTGCTTTTCCTCTGAAGTTCTCAACATATTTCTCAGTAGATAATGTAACGGTAGTGAGACTCTTGCGCCGACTGCAGATCTTCCCACTAGATGATTCGGCGAACTTACTGTACTAGGTGGATATTGCTTAAGTTTTGTGGACCCCACAACAGTGCAATGGCTTGTTCGCTTAATGTTTCCTTGTTGTTTACATTTTTTGTGATTGCTTATTTAAATTCGAAAAGTAGTTGTTTTGTTTGAGGCTGTTGCAGTTGTGATTATGCTTTTGTAGACACCGTTGTCTCTTCGTTGTGCTTTACATTGTTGTGATATTTGAGTTTGCTGCTGGCATGGGAAAGCAGGTCTTTGTTCAAAACTGGCTAAAATTAAAGTAATAGTAATGAAAAGAAACCATGAAATGATATGCACTTGATAAAGATGATTTTATATCTTGGCACCAGTATGTCTTGGCACTTGAAAGTGATTCATTTATTTCGACAATATTTTAGTTTTTATCATTGTTGCTGTATATCACCATTTGTTTTAAAAATTGTATTTATTTATTTTATTTATTTGTCTTTTAAATCATCTGGCACGACATGCCGTTTGTTTGTAATCATCCATTGATGTACATACTTATTTATCCAATTGTTAGTGTTACACATTTTTTTTTTTTTTTTGTGATATATCGCGGCAACTTTCTTGTATCTAGTGCCACTTTTATATGGTGGTTAATTGCTCTTGTTGTTTTAATTTATTTTGGTCTGTATTTTTTTTTCAACATGTCAGTCATAGAGTCTGGCACAGAAGGAAGTGGCATCAGACATGCAAGCCAGTCTTAAATGGTTAGCCAGCTGGGAGGATAGGACTTGCTTGGTAGAATTACCTTTAACCAGTCTGGCGTCGATATATGACAGGACATATTTTTCTCGTGTCAGAAATATTAATTCCTGACAAAACAAAAACAAAGAATCAAACATATGTTTTTTTTTTTCTCTCTCTCTTTTTTTTTTTTTTTAATTTGTTATCTGGAGAGTATTAGAAGAATACATTGGAAGATTCGAAGTTGACACAATAGTTTTCAAATTTTAAGGAACGCCAATTTATGTTTTGAATTCAGATGGCATTGTGTGAGTGCCACGTCACTATATTATGTGCAGTCAGAAGGGAAATCGGCTGTAAAGTCGATGGGCAAACTTTAAACAAAAAGGCTTCTTGAAGTGCTCGTGGTTAAACTGTCTGTATAAAATGAAAGCGGGGGGGGGGGGGGGAGGGGGAAGCAAACACGGATCCACTGTGCTCAACGAAACGATTGAAATTCACATCATGGAATGATATCATGAGAACGCCGAGATATCCTCCATCAGGAGGTTGAAAGACGTAAATAGAACCTAATGATATGAGAAGGTTTGCCCCATGTGATGAATTTCAAAGAAATGGATATTATGAAGGGTTTTGAAAAGAAAGAACATTTCATGACTACATTGTCACTCAAGTCGTGTAATGAATTCGAAAATAGTGGAACATTTTGAAGAGTTCAAAAGAGGGTTATTCCGTTTCAAGAGTACTGTTGTGTCAGAGTGGAGAGAAAGTGTTAGATGGAGGGACGGGACGTATTTCTTGGTTCTCTGTTCTGTGCTTTTAGCACGTCTTGCTCAGAGTCAGGTTTCGGGTGTGCCGGACGGTTGCTTTTGTTCTGATATGATGGTCATTGCATGGCTGTTCAGAACGTTATGCAAAGCTGCAGAAGAATGTTCATAATTGAATCAGAAATGCATGTCCATTATAGAGTATTGTGACAAAATTACCTGCATCAAAATCAGAAATGTTTATTACCTTTTCTTTACTTTATGCCAGGTGATGTAAATTTTACAGGAAATGTTCTAGTTATACATATTTTTTTTTTTTTTTGGTCTGCTCAATCAATTGTTTTATCATCTTCGGAATTTTCTTGATTTTTCTTTGCTCTTCCTGTTCTTGCTTGCTGTCGTATTTCGTATGTCTAAGATCTATTAGACAAACAAACAAACAAACAAATAAATTTTGAGATGAAAAGTTTAATTTTTATTTTTATTTTACATTACAATTATGTCCTTCCTTATTTACTTTGGAATCTATGGAAAGTAAAGAACCATTTAGCTCTGGATAAGGACGTAGCCTATTATACCCAGCTATCTTTACGGATGAAATTTTTGTTCTGGTTTAATTCTACACAACAATTATCTTTATCTAAAGTGCAGATAAAATGTTTTGTTTTTTTTTCTCTGTTACTTTTATGTTTAAAGTTACAAAGATATTACATTGAAATGGTAATTGTTTTATTTTTTATTTTTCATATTGTGCTCATTTAATGTTTTCCCAAACTATTCCCCTGAGTTTTTATCAGTCTCCTTTTTTACCCCATAAACTGTTTAAATTTTTAATTTAAACGATGTGTAACATGTCCCTTTATTTACGCTTGCCAAACTGAAATAAATGTGTTTTTTTTAAACTTCTGATCATTGTCGCACGCTTATTTTTTTTCCTGTGATACTGTTTCGCTGGAGCACGCGTTTTGTATCCACCATGTTTATTTTGTATTTTCTGTCTTGTTGTTGTTGTTGTTGTTGTTGTTGTTGTTGCTGTTGTTCTCGTTGTTATTGTTGCTGTGTTATTATTGTTGTTGTTGTTACTGATGTAATGGTTGTTGTGACAGTGGTGATGATGTGGTAGTGATGGTAGATCTAGTTGTGATTGTGGTTGCTGATGTTGCTTTCGGTATTGTTTGATATTTCTACCAAGGGCGATTTTAAAAGTTGTGAGCTTCACAAATTTGCGGCGCACCGCTGCATATTTTCAGTATTAATCTGTTCTTTCTTTCAGTGAGATGTGTATGTGTAGCAAATGTATTTAGACAGGAGGGAAGGGGGGGGGGCAGTTCAAATCGTGAATTGAAAAGCTATTTCTTGAAACTGACAGTTTTCTTTCCGTATAAGAGTTTGTTAAGCATGCGTATGATCGCCAGGTAAAAGATGTTTGATTCTGCTGAATTTGGTGGTCTGCCTGTGGCCCCTACCTACCTACCTACCTACCTACCTACCTACCTACCTACCTACCTACCTACCTACCTACCTACCTACCTACCT
>JBCAUA010021336.1:0-12696 GCA_038406235.1 Peronia verruculata | reverse complement strand
CTTTTTTTTCCTCTTTTTTTTTTCTTTTTTTTTCCTTCTTTTTTTTTATGGTTTAAATTTCACATAATATGTTTAAAGCAGAGGGCCACAAAGAGTATTTTCCCCCCTCTTTACACTGTTTGTTCAAATCTTTTTCTTTTTTTTTTTTGTCTGGCAAAGGGAAGGTTTAGGGTTGGACACAACAGCACTGTCTCCTCCAATCATCGCTTCAGGGAAATCTGAAGAATGCTCTCTCTCCCTTTAACACTTTACCTACGACACCCAAAAAAGAGGCAAGATTTATAGGTCTTTTACACAGGCCATCTTAAAGTTAGAATAAGTATTCTTTTGTAAAACGCCAGCATTAAGTGTATATTTCAAAAATAGAAGCTTTATATTGTCTTGTATCTGAAACGACATGACTTCAATGGACATAACTATATAGGCTATACTTGTACATTGTATGGAAAGGGTTAAGAACCAAGAAGAATGCGGCATCTGATCTGAGACGACCCTAATCTTGTGCACCGCGGATTGTCCGAAAGATAAGCTAATGTTCTTGACAAATCCAGACTTTGTGGCGTATCCACGGAAAAATCCTTTCCCATTGAAGCTTGTTTTTCACCTGCTCTACTACTTCCCCTTTTCCAGACACAAACTGTGTTGAACAAATACCGTAAAGAGAAAAAACAAAAAAACAAAAATAAAACAAAACAGACACAATCAAGACACTTTAGCCCTCTTTGTTTGAAACGTACCTCATAAAACACTCGAGATAAATATGGAGGGGCTTGGCAGGGAACGACCGCAGTTCTTATCGCAGTATTTTTTGTTTTCTCTCTCTCTCTTTCAGTTCTTCACTGATAAGAAGAAAATGTGATTTTTTTCCCCGTCTTTGTACTGCTTGTTCAAAAAACCCCTACCTGCCTGTGGCAAAAATTAATAGAGTTTGTCAAAAACAGAATTGCCTGAACTCATTGCTGTCATTGGACTCACACCTGCGTGATCCCCCCCTCCCTCCCCGCCGCAGGGGCAGGGTATATAAGAAGGTTCTTTGCTCCCACCTGCGGGTGGTAAAAGCCCGCCATAGGCGTCGGCGGGATGTCTCCCACGGAATGCCATCATCGACCTTCCAGAGGTGACATATCTTCTCTCTCTCCTTGCTCCTGCCTTCTGTCCCACTCTCTTTCCTCTCTTTTTCTTGACTTGTTAACGTATCTTACCTTGATCGGCACAATATAACCTTGATCGTGCTGATGTGCTGTTAAACCCCAACACAGATAAACAAAACCTGCCTGAATTCTAATTATAATAACAATAATAATAATAATAATGAGCGAAAATTCCTTTCATGAACATCCATGCAGTTGGTTAATTAAAGAATGAATTCCCGAATGTTATTTTAGTACAACACTTTATTCAACTGAAATATTCTGACAGATCTGGACATTTGTTGTCCCTGGCAAAAACTAATTGTGAGAGTTAGGAAATTTCATTTTGCCATGGGCAGATGGGCTGAAGAAATGATTATGTAAATGTAAATGAGATGCGACACAATGAAATAAGGTGCTTGTCAAATTTGGAGTATAAGGAGTTATTGGTATCATTGTGAAAATTATTCGTTTCCTTTCTGCATGTGAAAAATTTTTGTGTTGCTCATGTAGAAGTCCAGCTATTTACAATTTAAAGATGATGGGGGTGGCCTATTGATGCAGCTCAATTTAGTGAGGAAACGACCTATCACCTTTGGATATCTTTATTAATCTTTGTTAGCCCATGCCATTAAATTACAATTTTTGGGCTTTTACTCAGTGTATTTCAGATAATTTTTCTGAATATATAATTTTCTTACACTGATATAGAAAGGTTCTGTGAGGAAAAAAGAATTGACTTAAAAATCCGTTCACTGTTGAAAAACAGTGGTTTCTCCGATCGCCTCAGTTTGACGAGCGCCTGATTTCATCATGTCGCCTCTCAAATGTTTCTTGTGTATGTAGTGTGACACATGAACCACGACTAAATTTTCTTTCGAGGGTTATAAAGTTCATCCTATCCTAAAATATCTTTTTTTTTTTGTTTTGTTATATTTTGTTACAGCTCAGTGGCAGCCCTGAGCTACGAAATGAAAACATCGCAAAATACAGAAATGAGTGAATAAAAATAAAAGAGAAGGTCTCATCTGTTCTTTGCATTTCGTTCATTGCAAACATCGCAAAATACAGAAATGAGTGAATAAAAATAAAAGAGAAGGTCTCATCTGTTCTTTGCATTTCGTTCATTCACTGTGATGAAAACCAGAAATTGCTGGGAGGGTTTTTTGGGTTTTTTTTTTTGTTTGTTTGTTTGTTTGTTTTTGTTTTTTGTTTGTTTGTTTGTTTGTTTTTTTTTGTTGTTTTTTTTGTTTTTTTTTAAGAAATAACTGAATCTGAAGAGAGCTATCGTGATTAAAGTCATTAGAGCGATAGAAATCAGTGAGGTAATTTTTAAAAAATGTTCAGATTTTGAAAAATGTAATTATCCTCCCATATGATCGTTGATTATTATTATTATTATCATTACTATGGTCGTTTGAGTTCCTCCCTAGTTTGTTTGTTTGGTTGTGTGTTCGCTTATTGCTTGTTTTGTAAAACTCATAACCAGTTCCTGTTTATAGAAGTTGGACCAATGTTTCCACAGTCTATGATCTGCAGTGCATGAGTAACTAAAATGTTCATGAAAAAAAAAAAGTCTGTGTGAACTGGAATTGTTCCCTTTCTTTTCATGCCCCAGCTTACAGAATGTGCATCACATCAACGGTACTTCATCATATTTATCTTTCCCTGAAAAGAGTGGGTGAAGTCTCAAGAATAGTCACATCCAATGACTTTCTCCTAGCCAATCCCCTGAATGCCAGAAGCTTCACAGCCCATAACTCTGCGACGAGATCAATCATCTTTATCAAATATCGAAAGTCAGATATCCTCATTAGTATCAAGAGTCTGTGTCTAAAACACCCGCTCCCCCCCCCCCCCAAAAAAAAAATAAATAAATAAAAAAAATTAAAAATTGCGATGTGTGTGTGTGAGTGTGTGTGTGTGTGTGATGGTGTGTGTGTGTGTGTGTGATGGTGTGTGTGTGTGTGATGGTGTGTGTATGTGTGTGTATGTGTGAGTGTGAGTGTGTGAGTGTGTAAGTGTGTATGTGTGTGATGGTGTGTGTGTGTGTGTGATGGTGTGTGTGTGTGTGTGTGAAAGAGAGAGAGAAAGGGGTGGAAGGGGGTGTGGGTGTGGCGTGGACATAAGTAAAAGAAATTGAAGAAGAAAGAGTGTTGACAACTTCTCAGAGGATAGCGTTCCAGCTCGTAGACAGTGTACGCGAGCAGGACTTTGTTATACATAAAGAGTCCTTTTTTTTTTTTTTAAACTAACATTTGACGAACAACCACATCGATCTGTTTTTCCTTTGTTGTATCCCAGCTTATATTAAGTGGTTTATGAACAGTAATTCACTACATGTACATTCACATAGAGTTTTCTTTTTCTTTTTTCTATGAATACAAGGATAGCCATTACTTTAACACCATCTACTAGCTACTGGTCCCGTTTCTACTTGGTGTGGGAATTATTTCCTTTCATTCCACTTACTTCCTTTTTGCCAGACACGAAGACTTTTTAGAAAGAGAGAGAGAGAGAGAAGAGAGAAAGAGAGAGAGAAAAGTCACATTACTCCCTCTTGCTTGAAATATTAAAAGTAGAGAATATTTTTGACAAAATTATTATGACAGGTAAAAAAAAAAAAAATCATTTTCCCTATAACACAATTTTACATTTATTTTAACATTTTTTTTTTTCACCATGTAAGTTTCAAACAAAAAGTTCAAAATTTTTTAAAAATTGTGTCTCTTTATAAAATATTTCTTGAAAAATTCAGCTTTTCTAGGAGGGGAAGTAATTTGATTTGATATGAGGCCGCTCCCATTGCGGAAAAATATTACTTACCTCAAGTGCTTTGATAAGACAGCCTTCTTTTACCCTACTCCACTTTCCGTAAAAATCCGAAAGGAATTAAGCAGTTCCCGGACGCATTCCAAAGGTACTAAAATTAGAAATGAGAAGTTTACAACACATTGCATTCCCATGATTAGGTTGTGGTTGTTTTTCAGAGGTTAGTAGTTATTTTGGATGTCAGTGTCTGGTTATACTGATTTTGGAAATTCTAAAATTAAGCCTCAGTTGTGCAAGAATGTCAAATACAGACAGAAATATATAAGCTATATTCTTATCAGTTCTTCAAAGACAGGGGGAAGTTTATGGATGCTAACTGATGCGTCCGTTATCGTGAAGGCTGATATAATCATTGAAAGCAGTGTGGTTATGTAAACCTGGAAAACAATTCTCATTTTATGTTGTGTGTCACAGAGTGTATAATATCTCAACACAACGCATTTATCCATCCATCCATCCATCCATCCATCCATCCATCCATCCATCCAGAGGAGGGGTCATTTTGACATTTTGAATCACCGTGATCCAAAAGGAAATCAGTGTGCCAGATCTTGTCTAATATTCTTCTACCATCTACTCTCTCCGACCCACCCTCCCCTCTCCCCTGCCAACTTCTCTCTCTCTCTCTCTCTCTCTCTCACACACACACACACACACACACACACATGCACACCTCACGGTACCACCGGTAATGTCATTATCTTTCAGTATCTTAACTTTAAAGGTATCAGTTATCAGAGAGAAATAAGATGGAGAGGGATCGATGGGGGTATCTCTATTTAGTTATTTACATTTTCCTCTTCTTCTTCTTCTTGTGTGTGTGTGTGTGTGTGTGTGTGTGTGTGTGTGTATTCCTCCACCCTAATGCTTGTTCTGAAAGATAATTATATCCGATCCCATCCTCATCCGTAAGCCGTTGATACCCCAAATAATTTGTTGCTGGTGTTGTTGTTGCTGTTCTTATCGTTGTTGTTAATCAAGAGGAGACTTAGCTGATGCAGTAATGCAACCAGGGCTTTTCTAACGTTGGTAGTTAAATCAGTTAAATCCGTGAGTAAGGACCGATAATACTTTGCAGAATAATAAAAGTCTACTTTATATATCAAACAATACAAAATAATTGTCACATGTGACAATACATTCTTTTGAGAATTTTCATATTTTCCTTCCTCTTTTTCCTCTTCTTTTGTTTCTTAGAGCCTTTCTTCTTTGTACTATTCTTCCTCTCCTTCTATTTCTTCCTTTTTTTCGTGCTCTCTTAATGCTTCTTTTTTTGTTGCTGTTGTAATTCATCTTTCACTTCTTTTAGGTGTTCTTCTCCTCTTAATTCTTTTCTTCTTCTTCTTCCTGCTTTGTTGCTCCATCTTCTTTCCCTTCCTCTTCCACTTCTTCGTTCTTCTTTGTTCCCTTGCTCCTGTCTTTTGTCCCGCTTTCTTTCCTCTCTTCTTCTTGACGTGTGAACGTATCTTACTGTGTTTGACACAATATAGTCGTAATCGTGTTGATGTGTCGTTAAACCCAAACCCAAACAAACAAACAAACAATCCTTCTTCTTGTTTTATTCTTTTTATCACCCCCTTCCTTCTCTTCCCCCTTCTTCTTCTTCCTCTCTTCATCATCATTATCATCATCATCATCATCTTCTTCTTCTTCTTCTTCTCAGCCCTCCAATTCTATCTTGAGTCATCAGGGTGCCTCTTCACGAGGTAATCCGCGCATAACGGGCCCTGGATCACCACAGAAATGTTTTCTTCGTCCACTCCAGTAGTCATCGATTCACCGTTTTTGTTTTCTCTCTCTCTCTCTCTCTCTCTCCCCCCTCTCTCTTCCTTTTTTCGAAAGGTATATCTATTCAAATATTATCTCTTTTGTTATAAGATGTTTGTTTGTCGGACGCATCAGCACCATTACGGCTAATATTGTGTCCTGTTATAAGACGTATTTTCTGGATTTGCCTTCCTTGTGGCTTTTTAATGAATTAGAAAGTGTTTCTCTACCAAGCCATCTATAAACATAACGGACCCTCACTCTCTCTTTCTCTCTCTCTCTTTCTCTTTCTCTCTCCCTCTCTCTCTCTCTCTCTGGTTTTCTAAAGACCGCCGTGGTCAAGGGGTTAAGCATCTGCTGCATGGGGAATCCTGCCTATAGGAGTACATGTATGGGAAAGAGAAAACCAGGCCTGCTTTTTCGCCGGCACACAACGGTCTCTTCCTTCTGCGGTAGGAAAGTCCGACGTCCGGATAAAATTTCCAAAGTTCAAATTTCTTAAACCTCCTCCCTTCCCTCACCACTACACAAACAGACACAAATCTGTCCACAAGAATGTTTGTTCTTCTTAGCAAAGTGGACAGGCTTCACATCAAGATACTACTAGTAGTCATGGGCACGACCATCTGGTGACTGGAACCGAACAGCTAAACAATTATTGAACAAAATATCACTGGATCCGTCGGAAAATGCAGAGGAAAGTTACACATCTTCACCTTTATTGTTTGTTTGTTTCTTTGTTGTTGTTGTTGTTGTTGTCTTGTTTATATCATTTTATAAAAATATAATTGACCTGTCAGACCGGCAACTAGCAAAACAATTCAAGAAAAACAAATAACACAGAAATGTATCTTGATTGTGATGGTCTCTGCCAAATGTTCGAGTCAACTTGACTCTTCTTAAAGGGCAATCATTGTCTTGTTCATATCATTATTATTGGATCTGATTAGCTGCCCGATAATGATCCATAATAACGTATATGTAGCACATAAGCTGGTCACTCCGCTTTTTTACAAGGGAAGCAATGAGTCCAAGTATCTCTCCTTACGTGACAATTCACATATTTTATGATCCTTTCTCCTCCCCCCCCCCCCCTCTCGCCACCCCCACCTAGTTACATTACTCTTTCTCGCCACGTACACAAGACATGTTGTAGAAGGAGGGAAAAGGATAACTTCCCGCCGGGAATTGAAAATGAAATATATTTATACCGGGGGGGGGAAACACTTCAGTTCGTGTTATTTACAACGTGTAAAGCAAGAAATTTAAAAACAACATCAACAACAACAGCCAGAAAAAATTATCACGATATGAAAAGAACAGAAAACAGAACACAACAGAACAAAAGACTCATTTTTATCACATAGTGGATTTTCAGGATTTTCTGTCAAAATTCTTTCAAATAGCAAATAGAAAAAAGTTGGTTGTTGTTCGTTTGTTTGTTTGTTTGTTTTCCTTACTTGACATTGTTTGTTATATACATCTTGTACTTTTTTTTTATATATATATATACATCTTGTACTTGGTAAAGGAACGTAATCTGGGTGATTTGGCAATGACTTAGCTATGTAAAACAAATGAAATGTTACTACTACTTTCATCACGTGATCACCGCGAGATTCAGAACAGGTTCATTATGTGCGGTAATACATTTTCAGAAAACAAACAAACAAAACAACACACACACACACACGGACACACACACACACACACACACACAAAGATCGTGTCATCGACAGATTACAAAATCTCTTGCTTCATGACAATCACTGCTGCCTGATACCACACTTAGGGTTAAAAGATCTACTGAATGGCCTTTCTCTTTAAAATCGTAGCTCTTCTGTTGCACATTGTGATGAATGAAAAGGATCGTAACTATGACCAGCCCAGTGACTTCCCTTTGCCACACACGAGAGAAGTGTATAGGCTGAACATGGAGTGTAAAAAAAAAAAAAATCACTTTAGTTTTTGTCCTTTGGAAGATTCGTCCACCCAAAATTATGATAAAATTATAACAATGGGCCCTAATAAGAAAGTAATTTTTTTCTCTGTTATATCACAATTAAAAAAAAAAATCATAACGCCTATTTCAAGCCTAGGGTGCTTTTTGTTTTCTCTTTTATTGTACATTTTCAACACTATCTGTAGAGGTAACGTACAGGGCTGGTTACCACGATCTTCCACTGAAAAAAAAAAACATGAACATGCGGTAAGCCACAGAACAAACTGCATGTTTGCATAGTGTGATTCTGGTCTACTTCTTGACTGCCTCTCCTATTCTTTGTTAACAATTTCTTTACATCCTGATAACCCCCCCCCCCCGCTTTTTTTTTAAACTGTTGGTGTCATGAATACTATGTTCAGTGCGGTGAAGCCGTAATCATGCTTATGCATAGTCAACAAATGAACAACAACAACAAAAATTAAATAAAAATACCAATACTTCCTCCTCCCCCCCCCCCCCATACATCCCTATACACAAATACTATTGTTGTCGCTTCTAGAATAACCCATAGCTATGCGCGTGTGTGTGTTTTGTGTGTGTGTGTGTGTGTGTGTGTGTGTGTGTGTGTGTGTGTGTGTGTGTGTGTGCGTGCGTGCCTACGTGGGTGTTATGGAAGCCACACATAGTCTTATCGACATTCACACGTACTACAGGCCATATCAAAATTTCAACAAATGAATGGGCGGAGGAGGGAGGGGGGAGGGTTGCAGGGCGGTTGGGTTGCCCCAGACCCATTACAATGTAAGTCAGGAAAGGCCCAGTGGATCAGAACCTCGCATTGTATAAACAGACATGCAACCGGATTGGTCGATAATCTAAAAGAGAAAAGCGGGGGTCGATCGCAAGGCCCGTAGACGAGAGCGAGCTACCTTTACGAAGATACAGCCCCGTGCTGGCCAATGATATTGTCCACAATAGTCATGGGGGGAAATTACTGAGTTCATGAGGGGGAAACCGCCTCTACTTTACTCGGGTAGTTTATTTACTTTTACTATATATCTATTATTTTTCTTCAATCATAGCAGTCCTGGGGAAACCCGGTTGGATGAGTGAAGTAGAGGCAGGTAGGCCTATATATTCCCTCCTCTCCCATGCTTCATTCAATTGTCAACGACACCACACCTGAAGACACATCGCTCCGGATGATCAGAGTTGCACATATACATATACTTTGAGATATAGTGAAAGCTGCAAAAGTTTGCTGCCAAGTTGTCGCTTTTTTTTTCTCTCTTTCTCTCTCATTAATTTGACAGTAGCAGTAACAGGTCGCATCGGTTTATTTCTGACTTTGCAATTAACCGGTGGCCCTGTGTTTTCATTCTTCGACGTGACCCTGATTTCATGACAAATACAATATATCTGTTTTCTCTCTCGGAAACGTGAACCTACTTCCTTTGCCTCTGCTGCAGTTTATCGGCGATTTTCTGGTCTGGCCTGTTCTGATCACTCGCATATCTTTTCTTTTCTTGTTTTTAAAACATCATTTACTCTTTTCCTGCACTTGACCTGAAAGTGACATTCGTTATCTAGTCATCAGTGACGTGAAGCGTTTTCCAAGAAAAGGCAAAAAGTATGAATTTCAGAACCCTCTTCTGCACACTTTGGACAGCGGTAAGAAGATTTTTTTTTTTTAGTTATGAATAATTGGTCTAGATCTTAATTGTTATTGTAGTTTCCTTTGTTATTCTTATTACCATTTTTTTTTTTCTTTCACAGAAACGTGAATGTAAGAAAGTATGACAGTTAAAAAAAAAAAAAAAAGAAAACAGTGACAACAACAAGTGACACTCTCAGATCACAGAAAAGGCGTTACTTCCACCTCCATTTAATATTTTAAGGCCATAATTTGATTATTAGATTTTTTTATTTTTTTATTTTTTTTTTTTTTGTCCTGGCAGTCATTTATTATGTTTCGACCAGTGCAACATTGTGACATTTGGCATTGTGAGGCACAAACAGACAGATAAATTGATTGCCAGACAGACAAAATAACCACAGGCACACAGACGGACAGGCAGACAGACAGTACTGTTGTGGTAAAAGAGTTAGTTTTTCCTAATATGATCGGCGGGGGGCTTAAACTTGTTGCGAAGATAAGAAAGCCTCACTAGTCCATGGCCATTAAAAGAATGCTGGAGAAATTATAGTGAATGATATACTTGCAGGCAAGCAGAGTACACCTTTTGACAGACAGAACTGAGAGGGGGGGGGGTAGGAGAGGTTTACGTTCTATATACCTCTTTCAACCTCCTGTGGAAGGTTATCTTGTCAGAACTAGGACCGGGTTTTATCAAACGACGCAACAGCATGATTGCTGCTACATTGTGCCGCACGGCTTTGAGTGTAACGACAAATAAATAAACCCGTAATATATTTAATATGCTTTATTCTCTCCAAATAAAGAGCAGACAGCAGCTATTAAAATCATTCAAGTATAACATACAGCAAGCCGAATGTTTTCAAACCATGGACAGACAGAAATGCAGAGATATATTTTCGTCCTCAGCTTTTTTTTTTTCGGTAATTATTCTAGGGAATCTCACACACTGGCATGACAATGACATGATCTAACAATCTGTCACCTCAAATAATGATGATAATTTTAATTGCGAGCCGAACCAAAACCTTAACATAGTCCTCCAGTATTATACTGTCTTTGAAATTGCTTTAACCTTCTCTGTCAATAGAGCATGCTGTTTTTCTGAAGGAAAGATCCAGCCTAGCTACAAATAAATTAAAAAAAAAAAAAAATGCAGTTCTACACAGTAAAGGAGACATTATGTCTCTAACCAAAAGGTTGTTAGATTAAAGATTTTGACAAAAAAAAAAAAAAAATCTATGATCACAATGTGCTATTTTCATCCATTTAAAAGATATAAGATATATAAGAGTATAAAGAGTACAACTATATAAGATATGTAAGAGTACAACTGATGTGTAGCTGTGAAGTTGCCATTGACAGGGACCTCCATCAATACATAACGGCAACTGTCATTCAGGGAAGCTTTGAAAATGTACCCCTTTATAACGTAAACATAAGACAGTTGAAGCCGTTGCCAAATTGGTGGAGAAATCATCTCCCTGGGTGCCTTGCAAATGTCCGCTGTAAATGTGTGATAATGTGTTCATTCAGAGGCGTATCTAATAGAATGGTAGATGACAAAGCATTTCTGAGAGAATTCAAACGCTGTAGAATGTAAGAGATGGCTGGGACAAAATGCATTTCTGCTTATGAAATTGTTAATTTCAGATAATTTTCAACCGTACAGAAAAAAAAAGTGTTTTGGAATAATCTATTTGAACAGGGTTATTGTTATCAAATCAAGAGCAAAATCTTTAATTTAGAGAGGAGCAATTTATTTTGGACAGTGAAGATGTTCCTCTCATGGTTTGTTGCATAGGGTGTAGATCGGGACATTTCTAATCGGTATAAAACCGTTACCACAAATGAAAGGTAAAGTATTTGATAGACAATAGGAGACCGTTGCGCTCAGTCCTATTACTTCCCTTTATCAAACAAAAGAGGGAGTGAACCAGCAGTGTAAAGAGGGGAAAAAAAATCACTTTTGGGCCCTTTGCTTGAAACATACACCATGAAAAATTAAAAATAAAAAAAAGAAGAAGAAGAAGAAAATCAATGTAAAGAGAGTGTTTTCTTCTTAAAGTTATAATTTTATCAATTTTTTTTGCGATCAGTTTTTCGAATGGCAAGCAGTAAAAAGACGTTTTCCTCTTTACACTGCTTGCTCAACACATCTTTTGTCTGGCAAAGGGAAGTAAACATCTGGTCAAAATGATCTCCCCTTACACAAGTCCGTCTTTTGGAAAGGGCAGATAATCTGCGAAACGATCTCCGATTGCGTGACAGAATAATTTCAGACCTGTGCAGTTGTATATACTGGTGAAATGATTGATTCTTTCAGACAGAACTTAAAAAACTGTTACGCTATACATTTTGATCAACGGTTTAGGTGTTGAAATTATGTGATGCTCATTCTGTGGTCAAAAAAAAAAGATAGATAGAAAAAGGTTATTGCATTCGGTGAAAAGGGGGGCATTTTATTCAGCTGAGGCTTCGGGAAATTTTGTCCTGCTGTGAAACTCTCACAAGTTAGACTATAAACAGACAGTAGAAAGTTGACTTTAAAGAGTATAGTTTAAAGCAATCTATGTGATATGTCAGCAATTTAATAACAAGCGATGGCATTTATATAGACTTATTTCTCTACCATATCGACTCTAAAACGCGTTACAATTTGTCATTATTCCGACAGAATACAGACACATTCTCGGCTTCCTCTGAAGCATACAAAATGCTGACTGTTGGCAGCTCAAATCCTTAACAATAACAGAATAATTCGGTATAGGTCTATGCTGTATTATTATCATTATTATTATATTATATATTTTTATTTTTTATTTATTATTATTTTATATTATTTTGTTTGAAGAAATATATTTTTTCAAAGTTGATATTTTTTTCAAGTTAGCACTCAATTCTTGGTGAAGCTGTAATCAATTACGTAGACACTGTTACATATTTCACAGGTTTTGGTCCTCACTTTACTTGTGGATACTGAGGGCAAAAGGCATAGAAAGAAGATAGACGAAACGTTCTTACTTTCCTTGAGGTTGAGAATCAAGTTTGAGAGGCTTTTTCTGACAGCGGAGGACAGGAGAGAGGACACAGTGACCTTATGGTCGGAGACTACAGGTGAGTCAAAGGTTAATGCAATAGTCAATGATCGAGGGTCGAGAAAGTCCAGGTCTCGTGTCTGAGTTCCCTTATAGCTTGTCTCACTGCAGACAAAGCTCTTTCTCTCTCTCTCTCTCCCTTTCTCTAGGTTTTCATAGCAGTATCTCTCTCTCTCTCTCTCTCTCTCTCTCTCTCTCTCTCTCTCTCTCTCTCAATGTCCCTGCTTCTTTCTCACACGATGTTCCGGTCACTTTCACAAAATATAG
>JBCAUA010021325.1:0-12697 GCA_038406235.1 Peronia verruculata | reverse complement strand
GGTGTCCTCCCATCTCTTCCTCTGTCTGCTTCTTCGTCTTCCTCCCCTCACTGTGCCTTGTAGGATTGTTTTAGCAAGCCCAGGTATTATTATGTAGGGCCTACCAATAAAATTATCAATTTACAAGAATTGCATGTGTGCATTATATTAGTGAGTCCTCTTGAATGGCTCCGAAACCTGGTGTACAACCAACACCAATAGGAATAAACTACAAACATTCACCAACAGATGCCTACCCAATCTCCTCAACATCAGGTGGCCAGAAGTTATCTTCAATATGAAGACCTCTGTGGAATAGAACCAACCAAGCATTGATTGGAAAAGACATCAAGAAAGGAAAATGGGGGTGGATTGGCCACACAGTGCGCAAAC
The DNA here is from genome assembly GCA_038406235.1 of Peronia verruculata. Taxonomy (NCBI): domain Eukaryota; kingdom Metazoa; phylum Mollusca; class Gastropoda; order Systellommatophora; family Onchidiidae; genus Peronia; species Peronia verruculata. Next base: position 12,325 of record JBCAUA010021325.1, on the reverse strand, counting down.
AACCATCAAACGTCACCCGGCAAACATTGGACTGGAACCCACAAGGAAAACGAAAAGTTGGCAGACCCAAACAAACTTGTCGAAGAAGAACGGACGCCAAAGTGAAGGCAGCTGGAATGACAGGGGCCGAGTTGAACAGGATCTCTCAAAACCGCGTCCTTTGGAGTAGTGCTGTTGTAGCCTTTTGTTTCCGAGCGGAATCTGCGACTTAACTTAACGAACTATGATATTAATGATAGGTTTATGGCCTCCAACTCTTATGGAATCTGAGGCTTAACTTAACGAACTATGATATTAATGATAGGTTTAATAGGTGCAAGTCATCTAACTATTATACATGTAGGCCCATGCAGGTGGTGCTGTTTCCTATTCTAGTCTCTGTTCTCCATTGTATTGCGATTGCTGGTGTTCACTGTCCTTCTCATCTATCTTTTCCTTATATTCATTTATCATTAATAAATGACGTCACTTATACCCTCTCAGCCTCTATAAATTCTGTCTTCTCTTTAGGATGTTAGATTTAGTACACGTTTCTCTTTCTTAATGGGGTCTCCCTAGTCTCTTCCGTTTCCCCCTCCTTTACCCTTTCTCTCTATCCCTCCTACTCACCCACCCTTCCTAATCCCTCATTCAAATTGCCTCATCTCAAAATCTGTCACTTATCATTTAGTGAGCACTAAATAAGCTCGACGTAAAACTTAACGAAAACACATTGAAAACAGTGAAAGTCACCATATCTGGACGAAGAAGTGAGATTGAAATCTTAGTACAGTAACATTTCTAACAAGGCATGGTTAAATTAGAAGTCGTGTTCTGCATGCCTCTTTCTGTATCGGTCAAAATACAAGTAACCTACATGTTTGTTTGTGTTGGGGTTTAACAACACATCATCGCGATTACGGCTATATTGTGTCCCATGCGGTAACATACGTTTACACGTCAAAAAGAAGAGAGGAAAAAAAGCAGGAGAGAAGACAGGAGCAAGGAGAGAGAGAAGAGATGTCTTCCCTAGAATTTCGAAAATGACATTCCATGGGAGACACCGCACCGATGGCGGACTTACACCGCCTGTAGCTGAGGGCAGAGAATCTATTTATAAATCCCAGGCCCCCGCGAGGGCACATGTACAATGTCATGTACATTATGTATGTATAGGCCAAATCGAAATAACTACGCTTGGATGTTGAGAGACGTAAAGAGGACGTAAAGGCCTAACAGTTATGAAGCAGCGTCCACTGATTATGCGGTTTTAGACAGAATTAGAACATCATCATCAGATACGTGCATACTCACTACGTGCACATGTAGCCTACTGGGCTACGATTAGTCAGGAAATTCAGTAGTACATGTAGTATGGACTTGATATACACCCACCAAACTATACTACTCGACCAACATCTGTTACATCACGCAGTCCAACACTATAGTTTTGACTCCTACATCTGCCTTAATCCAGCGATGTACATGACATGTACCTGCCACGAGAAGTGAACTTACATATATCTGTAGTCCACTGGCAGTAACTGTTAAGTACAGTACCAGTACATTAATTCGAAATGCATTTATAAATCCATTTTAACGTATGAAAGTTTGTCATATTGAACATCTGGGAGTTTGTCGTAAACCCATTTGAACATTTAAAAGTTTGTCATAAAACCATTTGAACATTTGAAAGTTCGTCGTAAATCCATCTGAACATTTGAAAGTTTGTCATAAATCCATATGAACATTTGTTGTTGAGTTCGAATATCGTACATGTAGATTAAATAATACAACAGAGAAATTACTGACAGCTAAAAAGTAGGAAATCCTACTAAAGTAGGAAATTTGACATCCTTGATAATACAAATCATGGATAAGGATAGCTGTAGCGTAGTGAGTGTATACAATGTTTCATAAGCACTAGTAGGCTACATTTCATTCATACAGAGCACATAATATAATACCAAAGAATGCACCCTTTACCTTTAGTATCTATGCCATCAGCGTATGTTCTGACTAGGCGATACCAAGCCAACTTTACTTTAGGATACATATTTATAAAACTGAACATTACTGAACAAGTCTGCTTGCACTGGCTTTGAAAATGAATGCCTGAGAATGGCAACCAGTTTTACAACATTTGAATCAGTAGTCAGGAGTTACGATACACGGTGGGTCTTCTCATGGAGGATGTACGTTGTCGTAGACATGTAGACCTAATATGTATTTTTGTTCTTTCTAGTTCTAGATCTAGAGATCTAGATCTAGATCTAGTTTAACTTCAATAGACCTATACCACAGTCTTTCCTCTGACGTAGGCCCAACGTTTACATTAGGTAAAAACTAAACAATTCTCAAATTTGTTAGAATGAATGGGGAATCATGAACGTGTATTTACGTAAGCACACGTGATGTTTAAAAGTATTCTGGGTGAGCGTAGATGCCAATTAATTCCCGTTCGGGTTCGAAATTCCCTCGGATTTAGACCCCCGCCTATCTGACTACGGGAACTCTTCTGCGAACACGTTTCGAAAATTGACAAACTGTCATGGTGGAATGCTCCAAAGCGAAAGCAAACAATGTAAACTGGGATTTTAATCACATCTTGGTGAGTTCTGAATCATAGTTCGTTTGAGTGTGAGATTATGGCGTGATTAAACAATTTAGAAGGAATCTGTGATCCAATTTCAGCCCACGACAGACCGGTTGGAGTCTCTAACCGAGCGAAACGCGAGTAGTGACCATGGCGAGAGCTGAACGGAAGTGATTGTACGTCGAAAATGAGTCACGATTAACGTGTTCTTTGTGACGAAAGTGTTGAAAGTTGCACAAAATACAAAATCATGCTCAACTATTATTGGCAGAGATCCATTTTCGCTTCAGCTGCTCAGCAACAGCTGATATTGCTTCGGATAATTGAACCATAATCCCCCCGATAATAGCCTACGGATTTTCTCATTGTTTTGATTCTTAGAAGCTTCTTTCGCACTGTAGAGCAGTAGAGCTATCATACAGCTATTTTCGTTCATTCATTATTTAAACTTCCCCCAAGGTTTAGCTACAAACTCATTTGGTTATCTTGTTATTCTTCAGTACATCATTTCTGGTATTTCCCAACACGATGAGAGAAATACATTCACTAAACAATACAGGTATTAATTACTAGTGAAAGGATAATCTACCGTTAGTGTTACTGTTAGTACTAGAGTCTAACAGCTTACATTTTACAAGAAGTCATAGATGTAGATTCTAGATGTAGATCTAGATCTAGACCCAAGAACACCACATGAGTACATATAGCTGGCAAGTGAAAAAAAAAAGTAATCCAGCGTAATTTATTAAAAAACAAGACTTAATAAGAGTATGAAATTTTACATGATGGGTGGCCATTTGACATTAAATTATGAACAGTTCAATGAGAAAATAGTCATTAATACGCAGCAGCACACCACTTGACACCCATTAATTTAACCCTTGATGTTTAGTTTCTTGCTCATTTAGAGCCACATTTATTTGGATGTTTTAGAAAGTCATTTGTACTAACCATCTTAAAGACAGAACAATTAATTTTTTTCTCCAGGACATCATTTGAGCATGTTATTTATAAATAACTTTAATACCAATGAAAAAGGAGGTATTTCAAAGACAGTCAGATGACTGAGGAATTTCACTGACATGCTTGCTGATTTGTTGTGCATGACAGGCAGGTCTTGACCAGTGATCAGATATGTCACACTGTGTAAACAAAGCCACATGTAAATGATGTCTCCTCGATCATGAGACCAGTCTTGAAATACTTCGTTCTCAACCGAGTGGCTTGTCCATGACAGTGGCAGTATAAAAAAGTAAATAAATAAGAAGTATTTTGAGACTGAACACATGACTGAGAGATCATTGTTCACAAACTAGTTTGGATTATAGATCATTATCTGACTGCTTGTAACTGATCAACAGCTGCTTGCCAGTTATGCAGAGCATCCACACGTCAGTGGATGAGCAACAATCCCTAAGTCATGTGACCAAATTCGATTTAGCCCATTGTCAGAGGTTCTACTGCTAAACAGAAATGCAAATTCCATTTTTGAAAATTATGGATTTAACGAAATTCAAGTCAATGGACCCAATAATCTAAATTTAGCATGTTTGAGAATGTGTGCTTTTTCTTTGTTTTCAAGTATCCATAATTAGTGACATTATTTTTCTTCTTTTTTTTTTTTTTTTTGTCACCAGAGTAAAAATATAGTCATTTTTTTTTTTTTTTGCCAACTGAATGGATAAGAATTTAATTGTAAAAAAGGAAAAAAATGAAATTAAAAATAATAATAGAGATTAAAAGTAGTCAGTGAACAGTAAAAATATGAATTAAAATATGTACAGTTTTCGTTTGAAAAGGTTGTGAGTTTTTGGTCTTTTGATAATGCACTAGGAATGACACATTTCTAATTTATAGAATTGTTCTTTTGGCGGAGGAAAATCATTTAATGTGTACATCATGAAGATACATGCCATAAGATACTAATGAAATAAATTTGAGTCACCTGTGAGTTACAAAATAAAAGATAAATTAAAAAAGTTATCTGTGATATAGTCAAGGGACAAAAACTAACAACTTAAGCCATAGTCTCAAATAATACACAAAAAAGACATCAAGAGATGACTTTCTGGGATTATTATTTTTTTTTCACTGCTCAGGTCAGGAGTAAGAAGGAAACATAAGATATAGGGCATAACATTTTTCTTTTATTTTTAAACATAGTAAGTTTAAAATATAGTAAGTCATTAAAAAGTCAAACAGTATCATGACAAGTTTTATCAGCAAAAATGAAGAGGGTGTATTATCATGGTAAATGTAGCAGGGAAGTAGAGTGGAGGAAAGGCTTTATCACAAGGGTGGCAGGGATAAACTTTGTGTGGGCTTGACATTTATGGGATAGGTTTACATATATTCATGTGTGATTCAGACCAACCTCAAACTTGTCAGCACAGTTTGAGAAAGATTATTTTGTGAAATGCATCTGTGGACAAAGAAAATTATCAGTGTTGATAACTACAGTGGAATTAATAGATATCAAAACTGAACATTTCAAAAGCTAACAGTAACAATATCAACCAGCTAAAAAAAAAAAAAAAACCCTCCCAAATTATATAAAACATAATAAATGTACATCGTGACATATTACTTGATAATGATCATGTGTCAGAGCCAGTCCTTTCAAATTGAGAATGGCTGCATATAAAGTCAGTGAACTGTGTGTAGTCAACATTATGCCATGGACACTCATTTAAATCCTTAATACAGGCTCTTAACTTTTATGCAGTATTTTTCATTTAACATTTTTGATTACATATTTCACTAGGTATTTTTTATGGTTATCAAGAGTATAACAAAAACATTAAAAAATAAACCAAGTTTATTTTAACTAATAATGAAAAATTGTAAGTGACAGTAATTAAATACATGTAGACCTACATAGATTCTCCCAGAATAGAAACTTTGTATGGAAAAATAAGTATCTCTAAGGGGCTTCACATCCTGTTGCTCAAGTGAAACATTATCTTCTGTCCCACAAACATCCCGCTTCTTTCCATGCAATCCCTCGACCTTTACTGCCACCAAGTTTACTCATTAGTTTACTCGGAGCAAATGAAGAAATTTTATATAGCTTAGTTGATTTTTATTATAAATTGCCTCTTTTTCTGCAACATACATGTACATTTGCTTTCTTTATGGGGGTAGTTTAACATTTGGCTGAAATTACTAATTACTAGAATAGATCTAGGTTGCATGTTGTGATAAAACCAAAAAAATATGCAAACTTTCATCTAAATGAAAATCACAGAATACCTTAACACCACTAAAATTGTATCATCATCATATATTTTATAAGGTTCTGGTGGAGAGGAGTCATGAAACAGATAAGTGAGATTCATTCTTGAATGATGTGTTGAAAAACTTTAGCTCACTTTTTATCTTCTTCTGGGAATAAATATACGTTTTGTCACTGTAAATTTGTAAAGCCTTTCTATGCATCATTTTCACCACAGATCTCCCCGTAAAGATTTGTATGCATAAAGGTCATATACATACTGTGTATCAATCAAAGAGGCTGTTCTAATAGGACTATGTGCCATTAATGCAACATTGTGTTCATCAGAAATTCTCTGATCTAACCCTCAGAGATCAGCAAAAAAAAGTAACAATTATTATACTTGTTTTCTCCATGAGAAATAATCAAGGGTGTGAAGACAAAGATTTAGGGAGACAAAATGTTTGATTAGGGCTATAGCATTTTAGTTTTTAGGACAAATTTATTTGTGGTCCATTTGAGGAGGAGGAGAGGGTGGAGGCTGTCACAAATTAAATTATCCAAGTTTTATTCTTATCAAGAGGAATGCAAATCTTGTTCGTGTTAATTTAAAAATGAAAAGGAAGATAAGGAAGTTAAAAATGGGTCAAGACAATCTAAGATAAAATATGGAATGCTTAACATTTTCAAAACACTTGGATTCCACAGCATTCCTAGTCTCCTATTATCTTTCCACCTCGATTCACATTTTAAGAGCAAGGATACTTTTTATTCAGTCACACTCTGTCTAAGACTTTTCTATTAAAAAAGATAAAGCTACAACAGTTATTTTTTTATTTTATTTCCATAAACTCCAGTGTTTTTTTTTTTTTTAAGATGAAAGTTGCATGACAATTAGTCATGAACATAAAATCTATAGACAATGTTAAATGCTGTGTAAAATGAATGAAGGGTCTGTAAAGAGAACATTGGTTTATTATTCAAAAGATTTTGTCTCTTCTTTAGTGTGTTATAAGATTTGGCTTGCGCCCGAAAAAGTGATCATTTGGCTCATTTGAAACTTTGTCAGGAATGGAATCATGAACTAATAATGGACCTCTTCTAAACCCCATGTGAAATCTATTATAAACAATGATGGTGCAAAATGTCAGGTCTTTTCAAGGAAAAAAAAAAAAGAGAAAAAAGTAACTTGGAGGGTCATTCTGTCTTTTTTCCTGATAGCCTTAATTACAGCCAGGCCTCGTTGCAAGTCAGCCCTTCAGGACCAAAACAAATTGTTGACTTTAAACCCTCAAAATGTGAGATTCTCAATTAACCTGGTAATTACCAAATGGTGAATGATTTAGTATCACGATGTATCAGGCTGAATTTTGCCATGGTAGCTGCAGAGCTCAGAGGAGTCAAGTCATCAGTATAATCAATGCTCCATTAATTCTTTTCTATCCGTCACAAGAGGACAATGTATAATTTTAAGTTATATCCATGTTTAGATTATGCTCAATCTTTTTATGGTTGATAGTGTATGATATATTATTTAATGAGATCAAAATCGTACAAATTTAAAATCGCAGTTATTTGGTTTCTGTCCAAAGAATTTGTAACCTAATCAAAGGAGTGAGACAGTAAAATAAATGAGAAAATGTTCAAGTGCATAGGAAGAGAAATTTGGGGTTTTCCTTGTTTTTAGTAGAAAGTGTCTCCTTACTTTTGTACTTGTTGTTTGATAAAGTAATTTAAAGAAATTAATTCTTTCGTTGCTTTGTCTTCACAGATTTCGCACAATTCTTGGGACCAATTCAGCAGTGATTCGAACATTGTGAAATATTTTGATTGAAGTAGTGTGCAGAAATAATTTCGCATTTATTTTCAAGTTCTTTGACTACTTTAATCTGATTTTGGTTTTGTTTCGATCTCCTGAAATGATATTGCCCTCCACTAGATGATAAAAATTAGGATGGCGGATCCATCGTGGGTGGATCTGGCCAGTTGATGGCCAGTGAGTACGTGCAGGATTTAGCCTTCCGACAGATCAGCCAGGCCATCATGGCGACAGCAAACTCAGTGGCCGGGGCAGCGTCAGGAGGCAGTGATGGTGCCAGCGGGGAGACCAGCATATTTGATGTTGTTCGACGGAAATGGGGAAAGGTGCAAGATGCGCTTCAAGGTTTTGCGGCCCCACTGAAACGTCGCAGCATGTACGATGAACTGCCAGAGCATGTATGGCCACGAGAACATATTGAGATGTCCAGTCTGATCCAGAGAGGAATTGGTCACAACTTTGTCCCGTGCCAGCTGACCAACCCAACGTGGTGTGATTACTGCGGTGACTTCATATGGGGGCTGTACAAGCAGTGCCTGCGATGTCAGAGTAAGTTGTCACCTTTACGCTCATCTCATCAATAGTACATGTGTGCTGACCCAAGGAAGAAACCTACACATAATTTCATCCTCATTGTTCCACGCCACGGCATCATAAATCATTGTCAAAACTTTTAAGATACCAAGAAACACGATTGATTGAACAAATCATTTGAAAAGTAATGCTTTTGTGATTGTATTGAGTTAATACATTATTCAACTGGCACATTTCATTTTAAATGACATTATCTGATACCTCAGGAATGCCATGATGCATCACTATATTTTACCCAAAGTCTGACTGTTACCAATGTTGTGGGGCAGGAACGGTATGATTTTTGTCCATATTATATTGAAACACAGAATGAATGAAAAAGAGTGAAATTTTATCTTTTTCAATTTGTTGAGAAAAAAAAAAAAGACATGGCAAATGTTTTCTTTAAAATAAAAAAAATGATCTTTGAATACATGTATTTGTTTTGAAAAATTATAATGGGGAATACTTCATAGCTACATTTTCAAGAATGTAAATCATGGTTCTAGAAAATGCACTGATCTTTGATATTTATATGCAGGCTCTTTTCTTAGGCCAGCACACATAAATACCACATGTAACATTTCATCTTAAACTAAGCACACCTAGTGTAAACTGTATGCCCTCTTTTTCATTTTTACTGACATTTGTTTTAACTTGTCACATCCAGTCTTGTTTTGTTTGATCTACAACATAGAACCCCTGCATTGAACTTTTGTCTACCTGCCTTACCTTTCCATCAGGGAAGTCCTGCACCTGTTCCTTTTTTATTCATCATCTCTTTGTCCTCTGAAAAGTCAGGTGGAAGTGGAGAAAGCAACAATCTTCTATTCTACCTATAGCATATTTATTTTCTTACTCACTTTCTCTTCTTGTTTTTTTTCATCCCTGTCTCTCCTTGTTTCTACATTTCATTTTTTGATTGTATGGTGTAGTTTTTCACTCAGTTTACCTGAGAGATGTTCCATTTGCTGCTTGGAGTTCTGTGGGTGAATGAAACCAATAGTATTCATAACAGATGTTTGTAAAATGAATACAGTATCATAACAGCATAACACTGACATAAATGTGTGAATATCAGGTATCAGAATGTGCAATATTCTCAAACTTCACAAATCAAGTCATTTTTGGAATTTTATAGAAAGTGTGAAAAGATCCTGTTTTTTTTTTTTTTAAAATAGATTTAGTGTTGCGAGACCCAAACACCATGGTTCACTGACAATACTTGTAATATAAATTGATAAAAATACATATCCAAAATTAACATATTTTAAGTCTTTGTTAGAAGGAAATTTTCACCAGGCATATGATATGAGTAGTCTCATTGATTTAACGGAACAGTGTTTATCATCCCAAGTATTAAATTTTGTTTCAAAGATCGTGTGAGGGCTCACCTTACTGAGTCTGTCTATCTGTCAGGTGTTGTCATTTGGTATCATTTGCATGAAGAGACATATATATGCATACATCCAGAGACACATGCACACACACACACACACACACACTCACGTATACTGGTATTATTGTAAGGATCTGAAGAGGGTCTTGAATGACAATGGCCACTACTATATGTTGTTATTTGTGCATTTAATCTTGAGACCAAAAAAAAAAAAAATAATAATAAACTTCCGTGACATTGAGCATGTGCCAATGTCGTCCAATCATTATCCGTTTACTTTTTTTATATACAGTGTATATATCACTGTCGAACTTTATAATTCAAAACTATATAATTTACTGTTCGTAATGCTCTCTGTCAGCCTGTATGTAATATTAAGGCGAAAAATGATAACACACAAACTGTGTTGACTGGTGTTTCTCCATAATCACATTGTGTTGAAGAAGGTTCTTTTCAAGATTTTCTGTTTGAAGCCATCATTGGCATAGTTTGACTTTGTCATGCAGTTTATGTGAAACACAGGAGAGATCAAACTTTACTGCCAACAGATCTGCTCTGTTGCCAAAAACTCTTGTTTGCCAATCCGTTTTGTTCTGGTTTTTTTTTTGACTTTTTTACCTGTCTTTGTTTTCCTCATTGGCTCTCGATTATTTCCATTTTTATTTGCTTGTCTTTCAGGAAAGACAAATGTTTATATTTAAAAAAAAAATTGATGACAGAATAATGTCTTTCAGACGGCTCCAACAGGAGAAATAATGTGCGAGAACAAGTATAATAAAGATATATTATGTCAGTGATTATCATGTTAATGTAATGTTATTGTTTCTTGTAATTATGACCATTGACATGCGAGGTACATTAACAAGGTTGAGATTTCTGTATGGTAGAAAAAAATAAAGTGGTTATTTTGCAAGAGGGTTACCAGTGAACGTACTATAGACTAGTGCAAAAGGGAAAGGTAAAGCGGGGGATAACTCGCATTTGTAGGGCATTGTATTGATTATTCCCCCTTAGACCGGCTCGCACTCTGACTTGCTCTTATCATTCTCATTGTGTACTGCTTATCGATGAGGCCACGCAATGTAGTTTAACACACCACTGGATAGCAGGTTCAGTAACGCTGTGTAACGCTATGATTACGTGTGTGTTTAAAATAAGCTACAAAGAGATAGGCCAACAGCTTTGCTGGAGCCGTGGGACGCAGTGACACTCCAAACTCATCTGTCACAACACGGGGCTTAGAGCCTGGGAATACTTTCCAATATCACTTACGTTTGACCTCATTGACACAGGGATTCTCAAGTTGTCACGTAGGATTCTGATAATGTGTCGAGAGTCTAACTCGTCCACCCTTCCCCCCCCCCTCTTTCTTCCTCATCCCCGCCTCATCTGAAATCAGACATGTCAAACATGTTCATTATGACGGGAGATCGTTTCGTAGATTATCTGCCCCTCCGAAAAGAGGGACTTGTGTACTAGATTATTTTGACCAGCCGCATTACTTCCCTTTGCCCGTCAAAAGCAGTTTTGAGCAATCAGTGTAAAGCAGGAAAACCCCTTTTATTTCTTGTCATTCGAAAGACTGATTACCGTACCAAAAATATCGATAAAATTATATCAATAGGAAGAAAACATTCTCTTTATACTAATATATATTGTTATTTTTCATGGTGTATGTTTCAAGTAAAGGGCACAAAATTTATTTATTTATTTATTTATTCCTTTTTACGCTGCTTGTTCTATCCCTCTTTTGACTGATAAAGGGAAGTAATAGGACTGAGCACAACGATCTCCAATTGAACTCACATTTATTTCGTAGAGGCAAAGGGGATTGGATAATTTTATTCTAATTCAAGATCTATTTTAGTTATATTTCAAGATATCAGAAGAAAGGCAGGCATATTGTTTTATTAATTGAATGTTTCTTTCCAATGTTATTAAAGAGCTCGTGATAAATAGGTCACCCAATGGATGATTTAATAAATAATCTATGGCCGAATGAGTAAGAGAGTCAGTGAAATGAGTGGATGAGTTAGTGAATGAGTGCGTGAGTGAGTGAGTGAGTGTGTGAGAGTGAGTGAGTTGAATGAATGAGTGCGTGAAAGTGAGTGAGTGAGTGGATGTATGCATGAGAGTGAATGAATGAGTGAATTAGTGGATGAAAGAGGAAAGAAGTGAGTGAGTGAAGAAGTAATGGAGAGAGAGAGAGAAGGATCGATTGAGTGCCCGGTTCATGATAATCTTGATGAGAAACACCTACCACGACACGACAATCAATTACAACCACTCAGTGACAAAACCGAGATATGTCTGTGTGTCCGCCCGCCATTTCACAATCCATCCAACCATCTAGTTATGCATCCATTCATTGATCCACTCACCCATCCATCCATCCATCCATCCATCCATCCATCCGTCCATTTGGTCATCCATTCATCGGCCCAGACATCCACCTACGTATCCATCCATCCATCCACGCATCCATCCATCCATCCATCCATCCATCCATCTATCCATCCATCCATCCGTCCGTCCGTCCGTCCGTCCGTCCATCCATCCATCCACGAATCCATCCATCCATCCATCCATCCATCCAACTTTATAGACTTTATATTCTCGTCTAGAATCAGTCAGTCTATCCTCGGTAGAGCCAAATATAGCCCACTCGTACTTACTTACTTATGCCCATAGCCACTGGGTGGGCATAGGCCATCCACAGCTGCACGCCATCGTCTCCTGTCCTGC
>JBCAUA010021324.1:0-26929 GCA_038406235.1 Peronia verruculata | reverse complement strand
TCTTCGTGTTCTGTCATCCCCCGATGCAGAACCCGCGTTTCGATCCCGGCCTGTTTTGCTCCATGAGCAGACGCCATGCCGATTGAGCCACTGCGTCCCCCATCCAAGTGCAACCGAGTTTGTGTTGGGATTTAAATGTGAGCGAAATGCAGTTTGCCGCGTTGCCTTCGTTATAAAGATCAGTTTCTCGTAGGTCCGCTCGTGGAGAGATGTCTGTGCTAGAAACACCAAACAGGTTTTGCCCGTCTGTCGGTTTGCCTGCCAGTGTTGACATGATACTACGTGACTAACCCCAGGCCTTACTTGCCCCCCGATGTCAACAATGTACAAAGCAAGAAGGCACTAGAAACAATAGCAATGAAAGCAGACAGTAACTAGAGGCGGAGGTTAACATTCAAAGATGTCGAAGTACAGGCAAACTCACCATTTTAAATGCAGAGGCGACATACGACCACCGGACGCCAAGAAAATCAAAGACGACTCTCTGATGGGGGACAAAAATCTGAACAACACCGGGAATGGGGAAACTTCCGCTGATCCCTTCGAGAAAGGAGTGATGCCCATAACAATAATCGTGCAATTGATAGTCATAGCTATAGCCACGCTGAACGACAAAAACGGATCCACTTTGAAAGACATCCGTAAACTCCTTTGTCGGTCTGGAGTTATCAACGAAACATGGACCTACGGCCCGCCATGATCATGGGCCTCAAGCTTGGATCTATCGCCAGACCTGTCTCAGCAGTCAAGGCTGGTCTGTATGGCCGTTATGTACAGGGGGACGGAATTCCCATCTTCGCAGGACGCCACAGTCGCCCGAAACAAGCTCGCCATAGGAAGGAAGACATTCTGTGGACCGACAGCGCGACTCTGAAGAAATCGAGACGAGGGAGAAAGAAGACAGCCCCATCTGCTCCATCTAAAAAGAAAAGACGTTTTTCCTAGATTGCATCAGCAGCTCTGATATTCTGATAAGCAAAGGCGGCAGTTCTAGACGGAAGAGGCAACCCCGAGGCCTTCGGAGTGCAATGTGATCGTCAAGATACGAAGATTATTGGATGTGACATCATAGGCGTTCGTGGGCCAGCGCAACGCATTGATTTGATTTCATTTTTTATTCATCTGATTACTTTTCTTTCGGTCCTTTTCAGGACCATCACCAATATATCCCCCATTTTAAAAGGGCAAGCGTTCTTGTAGTACTCGTGATGTGCGGTATATGTATAATAGGAGGCCAATGTGTGGCATGATTATCACTATTGAACGTATCTTAACCCCCTCGTCCCCTCTATGATATTGCTTGTTAGAAAAGTTAATCAAATATACTGCCATTTGTCTGTTGTTTGCTTTTCAAATCTCAAACTACCAGGATTGATCAGCGTCTGGGTATATTTCCTGCCAAGTAGCATTACATCCTGATAATTGTCTGTTCTCCTTCCTCCCAAAGTTCAAATAATGTTCTACTCATTTTCGCAGTTGTAAGTTATATGTATCACGCACTACGTTCGCCGGGCCTGGCGAAAACCATTTTGCCAGGGCCCAGTAGGAAGCTCCAACAGTCGTGGGAGATAAAGAAAAGAATGAGAAGAGAACGTCCTAGACTGGATAAGACCAGGACTGACTCAGTCTCAGAAAGCAATGGAGCAGAGAGTAGGTTGGAGGAAGCTGGTGACCTCAACTTCATAAGCTTGTTCGTTTGTGTTGGGATTTAACTGTTTATTAACACCATTACGCCTAGCACAGTAAGCTACGTTTGCATTAAAAAAAAAAGACTGATTAAAAAATATATAAAAAGTGGAATATCGTACGGGCGATACATTTACGAGTCATAAAAAGCAATGTCAGAATGCCTACTTGTATATAAATTAATTTAGATAATCAAAGATTGTACCATGAAACCAACAAAGTGAGTGAACATGCCACTTGCTGTGTCGAACACTGCATGTTTTCGAAGTTAGATGTACAATGTATGTTTCAAATGATGTTCTCAGATTCTGGGGTACAGATCAAGCTGGCATGAAAAGCTCTGGGTGGCCCGTGGCTTCGATCTGCCGTAATTTATGTAGATCATTCAAAGAACGACTCGAGACTCATCATAGGCAACTCTATGAGATTGGTATAATTCAAGGAGATAGAGGAGGCGATGGAATTATAGTCTATAATTTAAACTTAGATACCAGCAAACCAATGTTTATGATACACAATGACAACAACAAACATAATAAGGACTATACAAATAATTTGTTACTCAAAGGCATGGCAAGGATGACATTGTGTTAACTTTTATTCTCGTATCTTACTGACTATGAAACATATTGAAAGCAGAGATATAGCAATTACTTTGCCACATATAGCGATCACATTCAACCAATGATCAACACTGTCAGAGTGCCAGAAAGCATCCACTGATGGCAAAAAATTCAAGGTAATAATAAAACAACAAATTCAAGTAAAACAAAAACTCAAACAAAACGCACAAGGAATTTTTTTTCCCGTCATCTCAAGCTCTACGGGCAAGAGATATAATCCTGATATGACAATATGCCAAATGATAAAACAATTGGTATATCTTGGGTGATTATGGACTTTGGTCACAGAATTTTGGTGGGTTTTCATAGCGACTCACTGTTTCAGACAGCCAAATGAACTACGTTATCCGCTAGCCAAGTTACTTCCCTTTGACAAGCAGATGAGGTAAAAGACAAAAAAGCATGACAAGAGAAAGAAAAACAAACAAATTCTTTTTCCCCTTATCGGAAACCCGTTGAAAATAAGAGGGGTTCCCCCCCCCTCCCCCCCTTCGTTCGTATGTTTCATTTAACAAGTTGTACGCAGAGTGATTTTTATTTCTGGTTACGGTATTTATAAACCTTTCAGCCTCCTCAGGGGTGGCTCATCTCGGGCTTTTATTTCTTTACAATACATGTACTTGTTTTATACTCTTACTGCCTGGCGAAGGAAACTACCACAGCTGGTGATCAAAATGGTTAGTTATTTCCCTTTGTTGGGTGCACGAAATAAAACAAGTATTAAAAACAAAATGGGGAAAAAATCATTCTTGGTGGTTCTATCTGCAACATGCTCGAGCAAAAAGTTTAAAATATCCATGATTTATTTTCTTTTTATCATTATTTTCTTTTTCTCACACTTTTTTTTTTGCTCTGCCTGTATCAAGAGCCAACAGTGAAAAGTGATGGGTTCTCCTTCTCAAGATTGCTTATATCATTACGTGTGGGCCTTTCAAAAGGGAGTAAGTTGTAGTCTCATAGACATACATGATCACATAACACAATAGTGTTACGTTATTTTTTGACCACGGTTGTGGACAGCGGAGATAACCACCTCTACAGGAGGTTGAAAAGCTTATAAAAACCATCTAAAGGGAGTATTTTGGCTCAATGTGGGACCTCCAGCTTCTCAACCATTAGCCTTTATTTTCTACGACTTGAGTCTGCCTTCTGATAACCACGATCCCTATAGTCTCACAAAATACATTATGCAGGGGTGTCAATCTGTCTCTACATGAAAAAGTAGGAAAAGTTCCTGGCATATTCTTTAGCAACATGTAAAACTGAACTACGCTAATTATAATACATAGTGAGTAATACCGGATTTGGGGCCAAGAAAGAAATTACTGACAGCCAAAAAGTAGGAAATCCTACTAAAGTAGGAAACTTGACATCCCTGATTATTTAAAATCATACCCACCAATTCAATTACCAACGTTCCTCAATATGTAATGGACAACCTATTATATCATTTCATTCTCAGAGCGCTGCACATATGGCCAGTCATCCAAACAAACACTTTCATAAGTTAAAAAGAACAGTTAATACTGCGATTTGCACGACTAGATCTAAATTGGTTGGTTTTTCTTTCCTCCTTCTCTTCAAAGCAGCAGGGAAAAGGTGTCTTGTCAGTGTGCTGACTTATGGTTATGGTTTTTATAAGCTTTTCAACCTCCTGTAGTGGTGGATATCTCAGCTGTGTTATGTGATCTGAGCTAATTCTCAAGCCCTGCTGACTTATATGTAACACTCGAGGCTTTTTTATGAGACTTAGTGGCCAAAATGCAGAGACAAATAAACTGCTAACTAATAATGCATAGTACAAACAAACAAACAAACAAACAAGAATGAAGTTGGAAGGTGTGGGTGGGTTTGAGGGAGGGGTGGGGGGGGCAGAGGGAACAAGTTCCGGGACTTTAATAAATTTGCTTCAGACATTTCAATGCTGATCACATGAACAATCTATCTCACATCACCTATGTGTTATGAATAACTCAACATACAAAAATATGTGTCTTTGAGTGACTACTGAACCAATATAAAACACAGCTATTGACACTGGGCCAATTGATAAACTATACATCATAAACTTTCTTGACGGTCTCGATTTTGATTTAAAAAAGGCAAAAACTAATTGAATGATATGCCACCAAAACAGAAATTTCCTAATCATTTTCACTATTTGATCGCCATGTCATCTAAAATGTTATCATTC
Organism: Peronia verruculata; assembly: GCA_038406235.1. NCBI lineage: Eukaryota > Metazoa > Mollusca > Gastropoda > Systellommatophora > Onchidiidae > Peronia > Peronia verruculata. The sequence goes on along the minus strand of JBCAUA010021324.1, from coordinate 22,426 downwards.
TAACCTAAGCCATTATTTACGTGACATGTCATCCAAATAGTGAAAATGACAGGAAAAAGCACTATCTTGGTGACCCAAATAGACTCTATCCAATCGTTTTTACTGTTTACATGGCCAGTCACCAAAACAAAGACTTTCAGAAATAATAACACTAACAATAATAATAGTAGTAGTAGTAGTAATAATAAAGATAATAATAATAATAAAAATAATAATAATAATAATACTAACGCAATAATAATTAAAGAGCCACACACTTACTCCTATTGGTCGCAATTTTGATTTAACAACAACAAAAAGACAAAAGATCTGGTACAAATACATGTACATAATTTACAATATCACAAGTCTTTCTGGCAAATAAAATCAGTGAAATGACATACAATGACGGGATGTACCTGGCAGTCATAAGTTTTATATATAGGAAAAAATATGCCTTCTGATTGTAATATGAGTGTAAAATGCCGGTTCTCTTCCCGGACATTTAAAAACTACCAAAAATGAACAATTTTGATTTTAAAAATGTTTAATGGCATTATGGCGTGTCTCTGATATCATAAACAGGTGAAAGTGTTAAAATTGTTATAAGCTTCAGTCTGACAATGGCATATTGTACATGTAGTTATGAAATAAATAACAGGTTGGCAAAATAAACACAAAAGCAAACAGAACACAAAAAAGTATCGCAAATATTCATGTCTGTGAAGCAGTCATAAAATCTCATGATCAATGACAACTCAAATTTCTGAAGAACTCACTACTACAACAAACAACAAGAACGATTGTCAAATAGAACACAAAAACAACAACCAAAATCATCACAATCTAAACAACAACAACAACAACAAGAGAGCAAACAAATAACAACAACAATGACAAACAGCAAAGAAATATAGGAAGCCCCATGATGAAATCAGGCGTTCATCAAACTGAAGCGACCAAAGAAATTCAACAGTGAATGACGCAATTTTTTTCCCTTCACAGAACCGCCTTCTATATCTATCTAAAAATGCATTTCAGGGTTAAATTTGCTGTAAAAGACTGAGTAAAAGCCCCAAAAATGTAATGTAGTGGCATGGCCTAATAGGGATTAACAAAAATAATCCGCCATTTTCTCACTAAATTCAGCTGCAGCGAACAAGTCACCCCATCGTCTTTGATAACCAATATCTCTACCTCTACTTAAGATAAAACAAACATTTTTTTCACACATAGAAAGGAAAATGAATACACATCACAATAATACCAACAACTCCATATGCACAAAATTTGACAAGCGCCAATTTTCATCGTGTCACGTATCATATCACATACATGGATATTCTACAAATTTTATAATCCTCTGCCATTTAGACCAAGACACAATCTCTGAAGGCAATAATAGGAAAGAAACATTCATGTAACATTTTCTTGATAGCAAGTGAGGAGCAGAAATACATAGGGCACTTAATTAACGTTTTTGTCCTTATATGAAGGGTTCAGGGGCAAAACGCGACAAATGCCATTTTTGAACATTTTGAGTTACACCCCGAATACTGGGAATGGTGATAGTAAGCTACTGTAATATGGTAAGGACTTTTCTTTTCACCGGACGTCAACTTATCCTTCCAGAAAGTCTTCAGAAACTTCTAGTTCTTAATGATAAATTACTAACTACTGGAGAATAAACTTCCATTTTTCTCTTAACGGCCATTTTGGATATGTCATGCTTTGTCCTGCAACCCTTCATATATATATATATCTATCTATCTATCTATATATATAAGATGCACATATATTATGCTGACTGTCATATTTATAAGGCTAGCCTTGTGTTGTGTATTCCTTCATTGTACTACAAAAGAAGTAAAATAGCAATAATGACATATATCCAAAGTCTAGTTCCACTGATACCATGACACAAGGACTGCTGATCCCCCCCCCGTAATCAGAAACGCTGGTTTTCTCACAACCTAAAGTTCCATATTGACTTCTCTGCCTCAAGTTTAAGGTGCAATCAGATAGTTACTTAACCCTTTTCATGCAAAAATTAAATGGAAACAAGTGGCACCATCTTATCCATGATTTGCAAAAGGATTTGGTATCATTCAAGTTTCACATGTTTATGGCAAACTCATGGGTTAACCACTGATTTATGTTGTCAACAAGCTATGAACACTTATTTTCCTACCTCTATAACACTACGAAATTATACAACAAATATTCAGTAGACCATATGGCTGTGGTAAGTCCATTATGCAAGAGTTGCAAATCATTCATAAATCTCAACATTATCTTTGAGCTAGAAATAAACATTACCATCAAAATCACCCTACTGGATCAGAACACAGTTTAGCTTTTTAAATACTGCACATGAGGAGTCCAAATACACATGGTATACAGTAATCAGATTAAAGTTTTGGTTGTGTTTTCATCCTCACATTGCTCAAGTTTGGAGATATTCTTATTTGTGTTTTACTGCTTTTTTTCTGGGACTATGAAGGAACAAAGAGCACAAGGCCAGTGTTGTAAATATGACAAGCTGCAGAAAACACACGAAAAAGAAAGCCTTTGTTTATAAATCAACCTATGGCATCCAACTGCTTATGAATAATTAAAAAAAAAATGGGGACCAACATAAGATAAACAGGATTCCAACTCTGTACAAAATGAGCAAGTTTATTCAGAATCATGAATCCTCAGTAAGTTATGGCCACTGAGAGTACTAACATTGTACTGTTAATACTAGCAATGAGCTGTTTTCTTCACTCTGCCAAATTACCTCCCTGTGCTGAGAACACAACATGCAAACAAGCACGGTAAAAGATGTTTGTGAAAATTTTTTTTTTAAAATCACGTCCTTTCTTTTTCATTTGAAACACAGTCAACTGAAAATTCCAACCAGAAGAAAATTTAAAAAATGATCATTTTAGAGAAAGTGTCAGTTTCCTATTATGATATCCCCCCCCCCCCCCTCTTTCTTTATTTCCCCATATTTCACAAAAAAAACAGTGTATGCCTGGAGTATCTAGTAAAGGGAAGTAATTTGGCTGCCTGAGAAAATGATAGTGATTTAAATAACAATGGTAAGCAAGAAAATATCATCAGCTTTGGTGCAATAAAAATGAACCCACACGGTGACACTGGGCAAGATATGGCATAGACATCAAGATAAATTTCTTTCTTTTCAATAAATAGCAACTTTTGGATAAATATTTCTGTACATCAAGAAGGATTGCACTGCAAACATGACAAAAAAAAGAAGGCACACACAAACACACACAGGGGTGCATCAAAATAAATATATCAAATGATCAACGTGTGACTTAGATATTGGTGTAAAAAAAAAAATAAAACTTACAACAACAAAGAAAGCCAAACTTATGCAGAACAATGAGTCGAGCACAAAAGTTCAAAACAAATTCTGTGCAGAGTATAACTGAGTCTGTCTATATGTATGTATAGACGATCTGTGTGACTAGGTACAAGCTGGTCTTTCACCTGCAATACTTTCAATACACAGACATGGCAAAGTGAGTACAGTACTTGGCAATATCTGATTTTTCTTACAACAAACGTACACATGTATGAGGCAAACGAGGGCATTGCTGTTAGTTATAAGTGACTCACAGTTTTGCAATTACTGAATCTACTTCTCTTTAACCCTATTTGTGTCAGTAGATGTTACTGGAGTCAAAACTGGTACGGTGGAACTTGTATAGTTTAAAAAAAAAAAAAAAATCCACGGCTAGAATGAGATATAATAATGAACTCACCTCATAAAAATTCTTAAAATTTACAAGTTTTATTTGTACAAACTAGAAAGATCCACTGTCGGAACAGGCCGGCCTCTTGGCACTTCTAGGGTTCATTTTCTACATCCTTAGTTTGCTAATTTCAGTTCCTATTTACATGGGACTGTGAACAAAAGACATAACAGAAAAAAAAAGACAACTCTGTCAAATAATACACAGAACATGGGTAGATTGACTTGTTATGGACTACGGCTGGTACCTGAGCTTAGCATCAAATCAAACTTGCACTTCCAATACAATTCACTGCATTTCATACATGTACTACGCATGGACATTGATTTAGCACAAGTATACATACAAGTACATGCTGCTTCTTGTGTTCAAATGCTAAAAACTAGACTCGGACATGACTAAATGGTGAGCTGTCCAATACTGAACTTTCTGCATGGTAACTTATCTCCTGACAATCTGATGGTATTGTGCTCTGTGCTTAAGCTGCCTTGCAAAACTAAACTAATCACTCCTAGCACACAATAATCAATATTATGCAGCAGCCTATCATTCTGAGACTCACAATTACCATACAGCCACACAGCAGAAAGAATAATCAAGGCCAGGTCTGAACATCTGAATGTTATAAAAATAAAACCTCAGCCTATTCTTTTGTACAGCATCTATAATCCAACAGCTTTTTCCTTCATCTGAGATCACAAATTCTGCATTTAAATTCATAAAATGCAGAGAAAATGAAGATCCACTTGTGAAAACTGGGTTATCTGGACAGCCGAAAGTTCAAAACCAAAAAGTGGCAAATGAACAAATTACTTTTGAATGCCTGCAAATGAAAAATAAAAGAAGAAGAAAAAAAAAAAAAACTACCTGTGATCGAAATCCTTTCATTATGAGTGTAAATCTTTTGATGCTGGCAGGTCACCATGAGCATTTCAACATATTCAAAAAAGAGAAAAAAGACAATGATATGAAAATCAAAATATTCCCTAAAATGTCTGAGATAGTCATCTGGAGGCGGTTGATAGGCATATAAAAACTGTAACCTAAAGAGGCAGGAAAAAAGTCTACCTGTGATCAAAATCATTTCACTGTGAGTGTAAAGCTTTTGATGCTGTCACCCTCAGAATACTGTTACTGGCTTGATTATTATATAGTGATTTGCTCCACTCAGTGGTTGAGAGTTATTTCCATTCTAAACTGTAAACAAACAAAAAAAAAAAAAAAAGGAAATAGTGATGGCATTACATGATGCATGAAAGTCAAGAAACAGGTAATATATTGAACAAGTAATTGAATGAAATGATACAGTATATCTACAAATGTTTTTTTTTGTATTCTAAAGCTGGACAGGTGTACTCTATACAAGATGTAATGCTGTGACCAATGCAGAAGGCACTCTTGAAATTGGCAGCCGTATGCAATGTCATTTCCAAACTCTCTGGAATGATACATACTCTTTGGAATAATACATACAAATGATACAAAAATGAGAAATCTATTTATATCATTGGCCTGTCAGCATCATTAGCTCATAGTTACAGTCTTGATTTGGCCACACTGTTGCAGACTAAATATACAATCAGAATGTTGCTCTCATTATGAATAATATTTAGAGGCTCTTACTCCATTTCTCTTTTTTTTTCTTTTCAGATTCACTTGAAATTACATCAAGTTCCATGAATATACTAGTTATGAAAAGCTATTTCCAAATTAAAAATAATCATATTTCAAGTAAAATGCATGATGCATCTTACCTAGTTGTTTGTTTGAATTTCAACTGAAGTGCATTTGAAAACATGAGTACAAATATCAGCAAGATGAGTCTGTAAAGTCAAATAGACTGCTCTAACATGCTTTGATAAAACACCTTTTTTTTTTTTTTTATTGTAGGTTTATGATTTCACCAAATGTTAAATAAGTAAATACTCAATTACAAAACCCCAGAAAGTTAAAAAGAACAAAAAAATTATCCGACCATTTTACACTGCATACTAAATAAACATATATTGTATGCAATGTGCTAGGTCAGAGATTTGAAGATTTTAATTAAAGGTAACTTGGAATTTCCTTGGAAAAGCGTGTTCAGAAAAAAAAATGTTTTGCCAAAGTATCCTATGCTATGCTCAGCATGTTTTGTGTCTCTGTGGATGACATTCTGACTATTGTTAGCGATGAAGAGCTCAAGCTCAGCATGTCCCCATTTTGTCACCAGCAAAAAAGACAGACCCAAAACAGGCCAAAATGAAACACAATGTTTTTACATTCAGAACAACTCATTGTATCCAGCAAGGTGCTGTTTCATTCCTGTGCTCAACCCATATTTGACCGGTGCCACGTCCAACTTTTTTCGCTGGCTGTTTCACCTTCTTGATTCAATAAACTTTTGTCACCTGTTCAAATCTGTTTTTTTTTTTTTTGTCCTGAATAGGGACATGTTGGCACTGAAATGGAGACACGCTGGAGATGGGTTCACTGTGTTTAAACTTTAACATGGCACATTTCAAGCCTAGTGAGAGGCTTTAGATGAATTTCTGACTTTCAAATTTGACTCTATTACATGGTACACACTTACATATAAATAAATTAATGTAAAGCTTTAACAATACCAATACATGCAAAACTTGGATTTCGGTTGAAGCATGAACACATACAACAATGGTAAAAGCGAAAAAAACATACTATGATATTCATGAAATATTTGACTATAAAATGACATGCCTGTTCTCATTTTACGACAAGAATTGTATTCATCTGACTAATTTAAAATAAATTTGAGGTCTGAAGGCACTTACTAATTTATAGGTAGTGAATTTTGATTTTCCATTTCTTTTACAAGCTGAAATCAAAAACATCCCCTGTAGTTAATTGTAAAATGAAAATCCGAGTATTTTGTCATAATCTTGAAGTTGATCTAGGCATCAACAGCCACTATGAACACCCCAAAGTGGTCATCAGCAAAGGAAAAAAAAAAACACACACACATGATAACTGTCAGGGACAGGGTTTTACTTGAAAGCAGAGAAACGTAGCCAGTTATTATGTATACCATACTGGTAATGAAAATCAGTGTCAAGACGATACTGATTTTTTTGCCACATATATGTGGTAATAAGGTCTGATTAGCAAGTTTAAAGTTGGAATAAGGCACACTGAGGAGGGTACTATCAAACTATTAACGGGGGCAAAAAAAAACCAACACCATTTTTATTGATAAATCCAGCTATTACTATTTATTTTATAATGAAAAGTGTGTGTGTGAGGCACCTTGGTCATTGTCAACAAATTTGACGAGTTGTTTTGTCCGTGGGGTTTATTACTAGATCGATACACGACATAAACAATGTTTAGTGATATCACAGTTTCAAATTTTCCTCAGATATCGTAACTTGGTAGCTTAAAATGCTATTTTTAGGCCTGACGACTGAAGTAACAGGTTGATCTGAAGCTTTCACAATGGAATCTTAATAACCAAAATGATTCATTGATTCACAATCCCTTCCCAATGGAATCAGCAGGAACACAGTATCTATTACAACATAATAGTCTCTCAGGAAACAAAAGACATCTCTCTGTTACGAATCCATCTAAGAGCTTTCAACAGATTTGTCAAGCAAAAGTGGGGGTGCTCAGGACTTTCCATGAAACTTATTAAGTATAATTGAATGTTGTCTGATTGAAAATGTGATCCTCCATACTATAAATGATTATTTCCATAAAGCTTGAAGGACTTGAGAATTAAGAACCAAGGCTTCATGCTGTTTGTAAGAAATGGGGAGGCTTATGCTCATAATTCTTCTCCTGTAGTTTCAAAAGTTCCATAAAACTGTTCTGAAATATTATTAAGAATACAACTAGTTATCCCCTCCAAACAGAATTTCAAGACCAATACAGCACAATGAAATACAATCAGACTATTAACTGGAATGTGTCATTCATGAACATGATAAATAAATACTTATTTATACACTGGGTAAAGGAATAGTTATGGGATAAAAACATACACATTTGATAGAGAAAGACAAAAGGGGTACACCAGACCCGACTGATATAATTATGTATAGATATGGTTATGTTATATTATGTATAATTATGACATACTCTGGAATGACCAAAAAAAAAAAAAAAAACAGTTTGAAAGGAGGAACACAGCAGCCATAAACACATCCCTGAAATTGTCTTATTGCATGTGGACAAGGCTTTGAGCAAAATGTCAGCTGGATTGGGTACATGAGTTGATAAATGGCTAAACCACTGAATACAGCAGCAAAGAATCAAGACCTGACCTCTGCCCACATCAGTCTGAGCAAATATCATTGGTTTTTTAAGTGAGCCCATACATATACAGAAACATTACCTAGATATATTCTTTTTTTTTCATTAAGTCTAGTGTACAAAGGAAGGAGACCACTAACTCCTCTCACTGGTAATACATGTGTTATCATTCAATCTAGCGGAATGAGAATCCATGAAGTCAGCGAGCAAGTGCAGATTTGAATAAACGGAGAAGAATAGATTTGTTCCCAGCAAGAAAATGACTGGAAATCCTCTCTCATTTTAGAAGAGGGGTACAAACACTACCAACTATCCATTACCACTGACAGAGAAAATACTTTAAAAATGCACAGGACTGTGACAATTGTTCTCGGATCCCATGGTGGAGCCATAACAAACATCACTAGGTGTTCTATTATTAGGGGGTGAGAACATTCAGCTGGGAATTTCCAGATTTTTATTTTAATGACTATAATCTACTACCCTATCAGTGTACTTTTATTGACTGCATCTGTAATGCTGGCACATAACAGAGTGCCACACTGAAATCCTTTTGTTTTTTTCTTTTTCCCTGTGGCAAAACAAGACAGCTTCTCTCTTTGCTCAACAAACTGCACAGACAACTAATCAGGGACGTCAAACTGTTTTCACAAAAAAAGTCAGAAAATTTCCTCTCTCTGAAATTATAAGCACATTATTTGTTGATGTTTGAACTCCAATCTCCTGATTTTCCATCAACAACTCTCACTAGTCTCATATGACCACTCGACTGCATGTTCTTGGGTGTGAGGAATTAAATACATGTATATGCGGTACGGACTTCGATCTCGATCTTCAAGCGCCTGCCACATAACAGTCCGACTATTGTCTGAGGTATGAGCAGAACTCTTTTGTACTTCTGGTTTCATTGTCACTGTGCGGAATTTGTATCGCATGTATATTATAAAACCGTGATTGTCTTGATGTCTTGTGGCTTCAGTAAAAGTTGGCAGTTGATCGGCCAAAAGTAGGAAAGTCGGCGACGACCAAAAAGTCTAAAGTCGGAAGTTTGACATCCCTGACTAATGTATCAAAAGGTAGGAAGTGAGAAATGCCATCACTTGATTATCTCATCTCCTTAAGATTCATAATGTCACTTGCTTATGACATGTTGACCATGTGGTGTTGAAGACCTCATTAAAACATTCCACAGAACAACTACATCCTACAGAATGGTTTTAAAGCTTTGTGATTTCAATTTCTGGGTTATACCAGGCATCAAGAGCCAAGAAAAATCCCCCCCCCCCCCCCCTCCCCTGCCTTACTAACAGGTATCTATAAAATTGACTTCCAGGTCAAATAAAGGGTGGTAGAAAAAAAGTCTAGAGAACTTCAAAGTATGGTAATGAAAGGCTGGTAGCCTTCCTTCCTTGATCAGCTATATTTGCCTGTCCATAAGTTCTGGGCATACTGAACTGGAAATAAGACGGAGCATGATCAATACAAGTATAAAAAAATCAACTGAAGCATCTTCATATATAATAAATAGAGTACATAAATCACTCGACAGATAAAACTGAAAGAAAATGAAACTAACACAAACGAAGATAACAGTATGTTATGATTACAGCCTGATGGACAATAGTAACTGGAGTAAGTGAAGGCATCACCAACACATTACGTCAAGTCAAATACTGGCACACATATCCCGCAAATACATAAAATTTATAGGATTTTATAACAATGGTCTGGCTGGGTATGTATGAGACCAAATATGATTAATTGTATTATGACAATAATGATTGGTGGTATAGACATAATTGATTACTATTAAAGTGACAGATATTTGTCTCTGAAGATTAGTCAAACTTTGGTTTATAAAGCAGCATGGGAATATAAGGCAAAATTAAATGCTTCCAATTATGTTGATATTTTCTTCATCTGCAATTTTTCAAACAACTAATCCTGGAGGTATCAATTTTGCATAAGAACAATAGGTTGCTATGAGTAACATGTTTTACTAAACTGGAAAGATTGTGTCATGTAATAACTAAGTTCTAATATAGTGATGCTCTGCAACTAACTGGTCTGAGGGTATAAATTTGTCTGTAACTAACTGTGAATGTCTGTCCTAATTGATTATGAAAACCGCATATATCTACAGACCTCTTTCCTTCGAATGACATATAAAGCTTAAACCTGTAATATCAATATCCACTTGAGTACCTGATGCTGCTTTAGTTAAATCATAAAATACATGTGTGACAATGCCGCTTAAATCAGGGTCAGTTAGCACTTGAGTTATACTGCAATGATGTACTGCATTCCACAAACTCTGTGTCAATTATGACGGGTTTGAAATAACAAAGACTTTGTCAATATCACAATTACATTGCAATTTTCTGTAATTCTCGCTTTAGGTTATTACACATATTATAAGCTGCCATAATCTTACATGTTGAGTATCCATTCCTGTACCTTATGACACATTCCAATGTCTTAGGATAATTTTAACACTGTCTCATATAAAATATTCTGACAAAATGAAACCCCTCACTCCTGAAGCTGGGCAAATTATTCTGATAAAATAAAATCTGTCAGTCTCAAAGCCGAACACAGAGATAAAGATAGGATACAAATAAATACTGTTTGAGAGATGAGACTGTGACTAGGACAAAGATACATACAATTAAAATTCTGGAGGCTCATGTAACAAGAAAGCTTAAGACTGTGAGGACAAACCAAAAAACAGTTCCCCCTTCCAATGTTTCATTTCTTCAGATGATGGCCCTGAATTGAAAAAGGGAAGTAAAACATGATTCACTGCTCTCTCTCTGAATAGATTAATCTAATGTCTCTTGAAATTCCCTTCTAGCTTGCTTATTTGTGTTTTTTTTTTTCAGTGTTGCTTCAGACCCACCGATTAGAGCTAAAGACTAGTTTTGGTAAGGTTTTTTTTTTCTGCATCTATATATTAGATCTATTCCTTATTAATAAATTTCTTACACATTTTCATCTTACTAGTGCATTTCTTTTACACATATAATCAAAGGTGACTTCTCTGAAAGCTTTCCTTCAACAGTTTCGTGACTTCGAGAAAGACTGAACTAGAAAATAAAACAAAGCTGTTTTCTGTATATTGTCACAAATAACAAGAGGCACAATGTTGATTTTAAACTTGTAAACGTTTCGCTTAAAGGCACGATAACTCAAGCAACAAAAATTTGGAACAGAACAATCACAGACCACATCAGCACAGAAACAACTTCTTATCTTCAAATTTTTTTCATGGGCTTGGCAAGTATAGCATGGAGCATATGAACATAATGATTCAAACTTTTCTCACTGATATTACTAACAATAGTGAGGGAAAGAGTTGAGTTATTTACTAAATGAATCTAAATCTCAAAATGATTGCATTGAGTGTGCCATTCTACCACACAGATTTCCTCTGGAAATGTTCTGTCTTGATCCATAAGGACTAAAATAACAAAGTTCTATTTCAGCTTAACACTGATACAAATTAAAATGTTCCCCAGGGGACATGATGTACAATTACTGATAAGGGTGACCACTTCATTTCCCTGAGCAACATGACATTGAGTGGGATCAGCGGCACATGAGAACCATATACAAGGGATTGAAACAAGCTGTAAAGCACAGCACTGTGTAAGGCACCTTGGCACATCTCCATGGCCAACAAAATATTCCAATATCTTGTCACAGATAAGACAGTCTGCAACTCTATAAAATCCTCTATTCTGCACATAATGTCCTATGTACACATAGAGGTTGGTATTCACGAAAGATAAAATAAATAAAAATGTGTGAAATAGAAGTGAAATAAACAATCTTATTATGATGTATAATTGAGTGACTCGAGAGTATGTCGATAAAAAGGAAAGGCAAGTCTCCAAACCTGGACAGGAAATGATTTGGGTGATTCCTTATCTCAAAGGTCAAGTTTCGTATTTATAACTTATTCACTGCCCGAATGTGATTTGTTTTTAGGTATCAAAAATGTGGATTGACTTTTACATGAATTAAATACAATAACTTAACTTTTCTTTTATGAAATTGCTTGTTGGGCAAATTTCACACACTATATTCTATTCCTTGAAAGCAAGTATCACTGATTACAGGTAGTACTCCACTACGGGACACAGTCGAGGACCATAGCTGATTTGTCAAGCCATTAAAACACCCATCTTAACTGCCAAGGAAATGCCATATTTCCATATGACTAAACTTGAATACTTGAGCAAAACAGAGTGATTCAGAATTTTCAATAAACTTCACCAGTTCCAGCATTTATCTTGGCAGACAGATGAAAACCTCCACCTGACTGACAATGGACTAAAGGCACCGCAGAAACCAGGAAAGCTGAATGGAATGTTGTGGCTGCATTACAGGTGACTGGTGAATCTCATCATCTCGCACTTAATTAAACAAAAGGCCTTAGACACATATGAACAATCCAGAAACATGGGTATATGGGCTATACTGTATGCTCATATTCAATGCAGAGAACAGACTTGGGACCACAGAAATCTCACTCCGGTGGAATGTGTCCTCAAGCAGACAATTTCTGCTTTGGCTGTGATGTCTGTATTTGTTATAGACAATTAAATTTTCTTATGCAGTTGTGATCTTTGGAGTTAAAAAACAGTATGAGAAACAATGTCAAAACAACAGCCAGAGATGAACTTTAGACATCCATGGGCTATGACTTGGCAGCAGAGGTAACTTGACCACTAATCAACTGACTGCCGACCAGTGGAGCACTTGGATCCAGGCTGTGAGCTAACATGTGTTTGTTGAGTTCGTATTTCCTGACAAACTCCTTGCCACACACCTGGCAGCCATGAGGTCTTGACCCAGCGTGAATGCTTTGGGTATGGCGCTTCAGGTGGTCGCTGCGGCTGAAACGCTTTCCACACACCCAGCAAGCATAAGGTTTTTGCCCTGAGTGGGTGGCCAGGTGACGTTTAAGGTGGATGTTTTTGGCGAATGTTTGACCGCAGCTAGGGCAGGTGTACGGCTTTTCTACACCATTGGGACAGACATGAACTTTGAGGTCTGGTGCTCGGGCAAAGCTCTGCTGACACAGCTGACACTGGTAAGTCCGTGCTGATGGTGAGTGTGTCCGCATATGTGTGAAGAGAGCAGCCTGGTAAGAGAAAACTCTGTTGCAAACAGAGCAAGGAAAACCTTGACGAGACACCTTCCTTTTGGTGGTGCTGGATGTTGGTGGATTGTGAGAAGCAGCAGTCCCACTAGAAGAAGGTGGTGGGACACTTGATCTCTGTCGCTGGCCAGGCAATTTCTCAGAGTCTAATGGAAAGCCCACAGAGTATGGGAGAGGTGCGGGCATGCTGGAGGGATATCTGGAATCACTGGACAAATCCATGGGTCCCAGCTGAGACAAAACATCTGGATAAGGTAAAGGGACGTTGTCCCCCCTGCCACCCCCATTCACCGCTGCTGCCATAAAGCGTGCATAGTTGGAGTAATACTGAGACAGGTCCAGAGGCAAAGGCCTGGCATGGTCAGGGGTCACCAATGATGGACTGCTCCGCTGACTGGAATGAAAACTTGAGGCAAAATCCTGAGAACTTTTACTCATATCCAGTGGGCCCTCAACCTCGCCCGAGTTGATGCTGTCAGACAATGTTGGGCCAAAGCCCCGGTCTCTGTCTAGTTCTTGCTTGTCTCCGTTTACCTCTGATTTCTGAGCATCACCCATGGTAGCTCCAGCCTTGGGACAAGAGCTACCTTTGGGATGGTACATCAAACAAACCTGGCAGAACTCAGAGCCTTGCTGCAAATACCAAGAGGTCAGCTGATGGCACTGCTGGAGGTAGTGATTGATCATGTCTGAAATTTCTGCATTTTGAGTTACTTCCCCTGAGGTCGGAGGCAACTGCTCTGATGGGGGGTTATAAATATTTCTTTCATTCCTTTGAGTCCCTGATTGATCCCCTGAATGATTATCTGGTTGACTGTGAGAGCTTGTGTCACCATTTGTGCCCATTGCAAGATGGTTTTGAGAACTGGAATGATCATTACCTTTCCTGGCTCTCTTGCCATGTGGCTTGTCACTGCTGTCCCAAGCTTTCTTCTGGAGGCCCATTTCAAAAAGATTCTGGTCATTCTCCAACTGAGCTGTGTCATGGGGGGATGCAAAGTGCTGATCAAAGCCATGGGCAATCCTCCAATGATTGGCCAAGGATTTTCTGTCTGGGCAACTTCGCCCACAGAGCTGGCACTTAACATTCAATTCATCAGTCAAATCAGATGACTTTTGCCTTCTAATACCACCCATATCTAATGCCTCTTGCTTAATGTAATTTCTGCTGCCTGATTTTGAAGTTGATGGTGAGAAAGAACACTGTATGTGATTTCTTGCTTTATTGCTGTTATCAGCAACTTTATCATCACTGTCACTGAGATCATCTATATCTTGGCTTTCTTCATGAATCTCATCTCGATTTGATTTTGATTTGCCATGTCCTGGACCACAACTGTCATTTACTTGAGCATTTGTACCTTTGAACTTAAGGTAACTATCTTGGCTAGTCTGATTCTCTTCCTTTATACAATAGTTGTTCGAGTAGCTACTATGGCCATTGACCTGGCCACTACTGCTACCTCTTTGAACATCATTGTTATTTGCATCATTGTGGGCAGTCAATGAGAGTTGTGACCCCTCTGCTTCCACAGGCATAGCTGCTGAAATTTCTGACCCTGACTGATGGTCACCCACATCTTTAGCTGACACCGCAATGAGTGTATCTGACTGTGGGCAGTTATTTTCACTAGTGACAATTTCAGATGTCCGTTTGTGACAAAGAGCATCACTCTGTTTTGACAAGTTTTCAATAGTATTAACCTTATTGGATCCTGAGATTTGACCAACTAAATTTGGAGACTCAGTAAATTTTTCTTCATTACATGTTGTTACGCTAGAATCGACAGAAATAGACACTGGGGTTTCTGGTGAAGGGGAATTTTTTGTTGAGAATTTGGAGACAGAGAGAGATACAGAGTCACAGCCAGTATGAGACATCCTCGATGCATCGTGTGAACTACTCTTTGGTTGATCATCTATAGCATTGTGTTCACTTTTACTAGGGTCTGAGATCATCTTAGTATTATCAGAGAACCTTTCACATGAGTTATTTAATGCCCCCGGCGATTCACCATTTTCTGCAAATTCTGACTGTCTACATAACCTTGTCACTGAGCTGGCTTGGGATGGGAATCCTCCACCAGGTGGCACCACAGACTTGTCAGGTGACCTGTTTAAGTCTTTTCTCCTGGACACCGGCTGGGCCGACTCGTCACACTCACTCTGGTGTTGTATCAGCTGCTGCTGGCTGTCGAAGGCGTCTCCACAAGAGACACAAATGTGGAGGGGAACATCTCTGGACATGCCATCTCCTTCACTGTTAGTGCTGTTTATCCCTGACTGATTTCTACCATCAGTGATGTCTGCGAACAATCCAGAGTAAAATACTACTTTATACAAAGTAAGAGAAGGTAATAGGAAACTCATGGAACATACGAGTATAACATTAATACAGACCTTATGAGGATTCAAAAATTAAAAACTGATAGACACTTTGATCACTCACACATTATGAAGAAAACTATAATTGCAATGCAACCAGAGCATATGTCTTGCGACCAGGGCAAATGAGTCGGAAGTTGCGCAGGGCAATGAAAATATACGGCTGTTTTTGGTTGTTTTTAACTACTTTCCGACTAAGATATTAAATTTTTTTTTATTTTGTTTTCACAAAATGACAATTTAACCATTTTTAATCTGAAATAAGAAACATTTTGGTCGGAAATTAGCAAATAATGGTCAAAAACGGCTGTGACTTGAACTCACCCGGCACAACTTTCCACTCATTTGCCCCGGGCGCAAGACATATGATTTGAAGTCCTAATTATAGAAAAGGATTTTTGTCTTCCTTTATATTTGTAAGAGAAATCTAAATTTTATCATAAACTAACCATTATATGATTGTGACTTCAAGTTGAGTCCTTCCTGATGCGTCATATTTTCGTCATTTCTCTTTTCATATTGATCTTGGTTCGAGACAGCATCAACATACTTCTGTAGCTCTTTGGTAAGGCTTGGTATCTCTTCTATCAGCTGAAATGTGAAATAAAACAAGTTATCTTTCAATGACTTACTAGCTGAAAAAAAGAAACTGTTTCAGAACTAAAACAACAAACATCATGTTTCAATCACATTCAATGCCTCGTCACCTGTGTCTGTATACAATACTCTCCAAAAATATAAACATTACAAGATGTCTCTCATTCCATAATACCTCACAAGCTTTTAAGTATTACACTATGTAACTGACTTTTCCTCTCAAATACACTTAGTGGGTGGATACACATGGAAACAATTCTCAATGATTTGCTGACGAAAACAATTCCGTCATACTATTTGGTAGAA
Organism: Peronia verruculata; assembly: GCA_038406235.1. Lineage (NCBI taxonomy): Eukaryota > Metazoa > Mollusca > Gastropoda > Systellommatophora > Onchidiidae > Peronia > Peronia verruculata. The sequence goes on along the minus strand of JBCAUA010021324.1, from coordinate 5,953 downwards.
ACTCTCAATGATAAACAGAAACAAGATAAGTGTCTACTGTCAATATAAGGCATACTGCTCTTACATCACACACCTGAAGAGCTACCTGTTTTTTAAGTATTACACTATGTAACAGACTCTTTCTCTCAAATACACTTGGTGGGTGCATATACATAGACACAATTCTCAATGATTTGCTGACGAAAACAATTCCATCATACCATTTGGCAGAAACTCTCAATGATATACAGAAACAAGATAAGAGTCTACTGTCAATACAAGGCATACTGTCTTACATCACACACCTGAAGAGCTACCTGTCGCCTCTGGTCCTTGTGATGGTCAAGCCACACTTTGGTCAGTCTGACGTACTCTTGCTCGTGGTTCTTCAAGCCTAGTAAACTGGACATCACCTGGACAATTTCTGAGGTTGTCAGGACAGTGAGGGTGGGACTTCCAGCAACCTGACACAAAGAAAGAGCATATTCGCTCTCATTATTTTGTCCCCTCTTATTCTATTGTCATTCAGGATGGACATTTGTAGCCAGTAGCTGCCATAACTAAATAACACTCACACTGACATAACACGGAGAAGAATTTCTAGACTTATGATGAACTTCAGGTTAATTCTTTGTATTTGATAAACCCTCTCTATAGAGATTTGACATATGAATCGTAATAATACGCCCATATCATTCACAAAAATCAATCAATTTTCACACAAAATTACCATATGTAGCCTCAAAGTAATTGGTTTCGCTTAAAAAAAGGAGCAAAACAAATTTATTGCCTGCCAAGAAACAGATCCAGAGCTATACTATACAAGCAAATTGAAACCATTATAAAATATCAGATCACGCTCTATCTCTGAAGACTTCAAGAAGTGCTAATGTTGCATCCCGTTTCTGTCGATCAAGTTGAGTGTAGTTTAACCACAATGTGACATGCCCAGTTTTTATATTTTGCTAAGGAAATAGGCAACAAAGTCATAAAAATGCCGCCCTATTTTGTTCTGAAGATGTTTTATGTATCTTAACATGAAAAAATTCTGTGCTAATATACTGGTAAATATCTTGATATGACATGATTTTACGAACCACAAAAAAAGATTTTTAAAACTACAGCCTACAAACAAAAATTTACAGATTTCCCACTCACTTTATGCACATTCTCAGCTACAAATTGCCCAGCTGTATTCAATAGTTTTGAGCTTCCAAGTTGCACAGCCATTAACACAGTATGCAGGCACGTTGAGACATTCAGTTCTGAAGTCAAGAAATCACTGCATAAGCCTGAGATTTCTGAGCACTCAAACTTGACTGCTGCAGCCAGCAGAGGCCACACATTGTCAGCATCCAAGGAGATTGTGGAGGTGTAGCAAAACTCAATGATTTTGAGTGCTGACGTTTCATCTACGTTGTCCAGATAAAACTCTGGTAGAACTGTTGGATTTGCTTGGCTGGAGTTGAACAGCTGTAACATGAGAACAACATCTTGATGTTGACAATGTCAATAATAACAACAATAGTAATACCACAGGTTCCAGGCATATTCTACGAAGAGGAGTTACTTATTGTATAAAGTCTAATAGTAGTATACAATAACTTATATATATGCATATCTTATAAAACAGGCATTCTTACTATTTCCATGAAAAAGTTCACATTCAGAGAAATAACTAGACAATGGTCAACGAATACAGACGTATGATATCAGTATAAAAAGATCTTTCGCATGTTTTTTTTTTTTCTTTTCATTTTCTATAATGCTGACCTGGTAGAAGAATGGAGCTGATGCGGACAGGATGATGCGGTGGGCCTTGATACGAAAATTGCCCACCACAACAGCCACATCACAGAGGTCAGTATCGAGCCGCATGCGGTTGATGGTGCTCATCAAGGTGTCGGCATGGCTGACAGAAGTATAGTGCAGTGTGGACTCCATTCTCACACCTGGCAAGTTGGGGGGTCACAGGGATAACGGCAAAGGGGATTCTTGGCTAACCATCCTAAACATGGGGAATCAAATAAAAAATTATTGCATAACAATTTGGCTAAACAGTAAAATTATATAGTACATCAGCAAAGTTATAACCACTGTACACCACTGTTGAAATATTGTCTTTTACTATTTTCTGACTAAGATACCAAAATATAAAGAAGGTTAAATTGTCATTTTGTGAAAACAAAAGAAAATTTAGTATCTTTGTTGGAAAGTGGTTAAAAACGACCAAAAACAGCTGTATATCTTCATTGCCCGCCACAACTTCCGACTCATTTGCCCTGGTCACAAGACATATTTTTCAGGTGAAGCAAAAACAAACAATCTAATTATTTGTTTTGTATGGTCTTTTGTGGAAAAATTCATTCCACTGTTCTTGGGTGAGGATAATATAAAATACTGTCATTCGATGTAAATACAGGGATAAAAGAAAAGATTCTAAGCTGAAATTTTGCATAACAAACAGGAAATGATTCTAAACATTTGATGTGACTTTGTAAAATGGAGATGATCCAAACTGAAGGTCTTAGGATGGAAATCCTGAAATCTTAAGGTCTGAAACAACAAAATTAACATGGACAAGGCTGTTCAAACCAGCCTCAGAATGTTCCTTTAGTTGCCTGCTGCCCGAGTCATAAATCAGCCCTCAAAGTGACAGCTCGGGGAGGGGGGGGGGGGGGGGTGGTGGTGGTGGTTGGGTGTTCCCCTCCAAGGTGCACCCATATGATTTTCCTGTGCTTCTAGTTCTTCCCCACTGTTATATCACTCTTTTTATCCCATTAGTCTGCAGTGTCCACTGCAAACTAAAATGTTTTGTGGTCACCTTGGGAATCTCGTGCTTTCCTTGTGTTTAGCCATATATGTTTGGTTCATGTGTTTGTTTGGATTATTTTGCACAATATTACATAGTATTGTCTCTAAACTGCGTGTAAATCGATATTATTTCTTTGTTAAAACCCCTTTTTGTGTGTTCATCAATATCCCTAAAATTGGTTTAAAACAAATAAGTATTCTCATCGTTCCACTGTGTAAAACTCACTTTATCTTTACCGTATCAGTCTCAGAAGCTCAGTTATGTTCAATCTTGTCCTCATACCTCTGAGATTATACACTACTTCATCTATGGGCACAAGCCTTGCGGCCTTGCCCAGCCCTGCCCCCTGTGGGTATGCCAGCGTAAATGTGTAGACTTTAGCAGTTGGATATTTGAAACCTGCTCTGTTGCAGCAATAAAGCTGAAATAATTCCTATATATTAGAGGAATAACAGAGTAATGTTTTTACTATATAAGTATATCAAATTTATAAAGAATTCTGTAGACTCCTTTGATGAATATTATCCATTTAAAACTCCATGTAAGGATAAAATACCGGTAATGCCCATTTTTGTTGACGATGTAAATACTGCTCTACAAGACATTATATATACACAAATAAAACATATACATCTGTTAGAAGTAAAAGATTTTCTCTTTTCGTTGATTAGCTTATTTTTGATTGCAGAGCAATTCTGTTCACTCCATAATTCTTTTCAAAAAGCGCAAACTTTCATGACACAAGTTCGCCATCGCTTGCACAAGCATCAGGGCAAAACTGACCTTTCACCCCACTCGACATGGCGGGTCGACAGGAAACTAAAGGAATGGTGGTGAACAGCCGTGTGGAATGAATCAATATCTTACAACAGCATGTTTAACAAAAAAAAAAAAAAAATCTTGTCCAATGAAAACACTATGTCACATTCCCAAGATGAGTAAAATGAATAACTTATCAACAAGTTCACTGTGAATTTACTCAAAATTCCCTCCCCGCCTTTTCCATTTGTGTCCATGTCTATCAAAGTCAAAATTCTTTGCAGCACCTGCTCATTACATTATGAATGCACTACACTGGCAGCCAATGACTGAGTTCTTTATGTAAAAACATAAAATCAAAACAATGGCTGTTCTGGACTATAACTGATAAGTAATGTGAAGCACCTAGTATGACTTTCAATTCATATCTAGGAAGCAAGTTTATAGGCCCAATATAATTTGTTTAAGGTTGTATGTATGAGTTACCACTCTATCAAATAATAATTCTCAGATTAGATTTACAAATTTTGTGGTAAGGGATGACTGGCTTGAAATTAAGGTCTACATAATGGATGGACTCTAGGTTCCTTGTTATGCAAAAATACATCTTGCCTAAATTTGTTGAAATTTTAAAAATTCAGTTTAACAGCACAACAAATTCCCAGATGTATCAGTGACAAGTTTTTCTTGCTCACTCTAGTTATCGAGTAGCATCCTTAGTTAAACTTGTTGACTTCTTTCTCAACCTCCCACATGAATAAAGCCTGGGTATCAGATAACCTGTGCCTGGCTGATATCACATGCACTATGTCTGATTACTATGTGGTAAAATACAGCGTTACAAAAATCCTGAGCATTTATTTTGGGTTTCATCTACTAGTGCTTTTTAGAGGAATACTGAGTCAGCTTTCAAGGCCCATGATTTTCAGGATACTTGATTGTAATGGACGACGTAAGGGGTCAGCTGAAAATGGGGCATTATTGAGACATAGCATATTTGCAATATTTTTCTTGTTCAAAATAAATGTATCAGTCAACACAAATCATCTAACATGCAAAGTACTGTAACTATGTCTTCATAACAAATACTATTACTTTTCCCTGTTAGTATTATTTACCTGATGGCACAACTGCCAGAATGACAGAATCAGTAAAAGATAGAATGGAATATCTGTCTTTTTTTTTACCTCTTTTCATCTCCCAACTGTAAGTTATTATGTAATGTGATAATGACAACTGCAGTCTTTCAAAATGCATTTTTTCTGATAGTTCATCCAAAATTGGACCTATGGTCACAGATAGTATTATATTATTTTATAGTGGAATGTTTCTTCACTGTTGTATGCTTTGTGACCACATTTTTCTCTCAACTGTTTAGATAGAGAAAACAGCCCATAATCTCACGGATATTTCACATTTCTGGCAGCATACTTTAATACTCTTCCAGTTGACCACTTCTTTCTGTTATATGTTTATCCTGAGGGTGCATGAAATTACGCAGTGGGATAACTATTTTGAAAAACTGATGACAACATATTTTCACCCAATGCAGTATGTTTCAATGGGTCTACTTGCGTATATATAGATATAATGAAGACAAGTTTGACAGTTCATTTCATAGAAAATTGCAAAACAGCCAAAACCGTAAAGACTAATGTTAATCCATTCCATGCCAGTATGTTTTCCATGTTTTTGCCACGCCACTATTTTCTGAAAGTACTATTCCTGGGGGTGTACTCAGAGTTTGCTTGCTTAGTTTTCGTACAATGTACACATACTATATCAAAATGATGGTAACAGGATAGAGAACAAGAATATATCATGATAAAAGGAAGAACACAATGTAGGTGCCATTCAATAAGGTGAATTTTAGGGGATATAATTCTGATATGGCCGATACTACCCATGACATTCTATTTTTGTTTCTCCACAGAAAAAAGACAAACTCAAATGTCACTCATACTTAACTATTTCAATATCAGAATATTATTATCACTGTTATGGTCTGTCATGTGTTCTCCATAGTTCTATGCCATTTTTTTAAACAAAAGCGACACCTTTATTTGTTGAGTAGGTGAAGGTGAAATTTCGCTCTTCTCGTGAAACCTGCTAATTCAGCACCTGACAAAATTGGATTCATCAATGAAGAATTTTGGGAAAGTCACAGGACTGCAGATTCTTTGCTCAGACTGTGATTTGTTTGCACTGCACATGGCAGACAAATCTTGACGAATAATAAGCTTTCAGTTTCAGACATGTCACACCATATGAACAAAGCCATGTGTGACCAATGCTTCCTCAGTAATGTAAGCGATCTTGAATGAATTAGGTATTTTTTTCAAAATCACATGACCTGGGAAACATCGCTCACATGTGGCTTTGTTTATATGATGTGACAAG
>JBCAUA010021313.1:0-12697 GCA_038406235.1 Peronia verruculata | reverse complement strand
TGGTGACAGTGAAGACAGTAAACATTCAATGTGCCCTCTGTCAATCTGTGACCCTATGGTGACAGTGAAGACAGTAAACATTCAATGTGCCCTCTGTCAATCTGTGACCCTATGGTGACAGTGAAGACAGTAAGCATTCAATGTGACCTCTGTCAGTCTGTGACCCTATGGTGACAGTGAAGACAGTAAACATTCAGTGTGACCATTGTTACCCTATGGTGACAGTGAAGTATGTAAGCCTGCCATTGCCAGAGATTTGTCTTGAGGAACATCCCTAGTGCAATCCTAATCTTATTTTATTTCTGAATGGACAGGTTTTCATGTTTTGTTATGTTGTTTATCAGTTTGAGATCTTTGGCACAGGTAGTTACATGTACTTATTTTGATTTGGATTACCAACCAGTGCCTTTTCAGCTTTGTTTCTTTGTTTGTTTCTTATTTTCTTTCTTTCTTACTGCCCGCCTTTCCTTCTTTCTTAGTTCATTTCTTCTTTCTTTCTTTTTTTCTTTCCTCTTTTCTCTCTTTCTCTTTTTCTCTCTTTCTTTCTTTATGTCTATCTTTCTTTCTTTCTTCTTCTATTTTTCTCTCATCTTTCCATTTCTTTTTTTCTTTTCTTTTTTTTTTTAAACTGGTTCATGTATGACCTGCCATTGTGGCCCCACCAGCAGCCAGGCACAGGCAGTTTGAATGTTGACCCCATGCTTTGCTTGTCTGTGTGTCTGACAGGAGATGCAGGCCATTCTCCAGACCTACCTCAGCCATTTCTCAGAACTGGCCGGCGGGATGGTCAACTGTGGCTCCGTGCTCAGCTGGATGGAGGTAAGCTCTTACACTTCTTCTCTCACTGTCTGTCTGTCTGCATCTTCTGTTGCTCCTCTCTTTCATCTTGTCTGTCTGTCTCTTCTCTCTCTCTCAAATTGTCTGTCTGTATTTTTTCTCCATCTCTCTGTCATTTTGTCTGTCTCTTCTCTCTCTCCTCCTCTCTCTCTCTCATTTATCTTGTCTGTCTATCTGTTCATCAACATGTGTGGTATCACAGAGTCAAGGAAGAGATCATACCAGGGTGATGTGATTGTCTTTGTGTATCCCCGTAGTGTCACTGTCAGGCATGGACATGCTAGAAATGGCCAGCAGTGACCTTGACATTGTGCGATCTTGTCATGGGCATTTGACAGTTATCAGTGCTTACAAAGGGGCACATGCTCTCCCACCTGGTCTCTGACCCCAACCTGTGTCACCCAGACAATGACTTGTTTCTCTACTGTCACTACTTCAGCCCACACCTGTAGACTGGAACCATTAAAATGTCCATTTTGCTTCACCGTCCTCAGATGGACAACAGAGGTCACCGCCTGGTGGCCACAGACGACTCCGGCATCAACACTCCAGCCATTGCGGCCGCTCATGTCATCAAACGGTACAACGCCCAGGCAGCTGATGAAATCTCACTCCAGGTAGGTGGAGGGACAGTCGTGGTGGTTGAATGGGAGGGAGAGGTGGTTGTGATGTGGGTGGGTGTACAGGTGATCGAGACAGCTGGTGGTGACATAGGGAGATTGGTAGCAGGTAACCATCTGTGGAGTTTGTACTGTGGCTGATGTGATGTTGATGATGATGATGATGATGTTGCCCTGAAGAAGAGTCAAGCTGGCTCGAAAATTTGGCTTACACTTCAGCTTTCATTTCAACATCAAGATGAAGTTATTTATATGCATTATTTACTTTTTTTAATTGTTTAGTTAGTTGCTGGTTGGGCAGTCTTTTTCTATTTTCTAAATTTTGTATTTTATAAAATGATGATGATGATGTTGATGATGATGTACAGATGTGAATGATGAGGATGGAGACTGTTATGCTGGATATATAAGTGATATGAGCTTGTGGTGGTGGTGGTGAGGAGGATGATGATACTGGTAGTGGTGGTGGTGGTGGTTAACGAGCTGTGAGTGATATGGACACAGATGGTTATGTTAAGTGTGGTAGTGATGTGTGGTGGTCGTAGTGATAATGATAATTGTAATGCCAGACACAGTGTTGGTAAGGAGGGCAGTACTGGGTGGAAGTGAAGGCTAGGTTTGGGCTGTAGATTGTCAGGGGTGCAAGATCAAAGTTTGACTGGTTTTAAGATTGCTGTGGAATCGTACAACACATAAAACATTATGGTGTGCGATACCTTGGTTGCCAAAGTGCTGGAGTTGTAAGGTGAGTGGGTGAGGTGGAGAGCTTGATGTGTTAGATGTGTGTCGACCTTACTGTGGTGCTGGTGGAGTGTGGAGTGTGACTGGTGCTGTGAGGCAGAGAGGATGTGTGGACGGTGTGACAGCGCTAAGTTTTACCTGAATGTATCTGCCTGTAATTTCTAGTGTGTTTGTTTTTGTGTATGACTTTGTTGATTACTGTCTGTGTGTAACATCTAGCACACTGTGTTTGTTTGCTGTGTTACGACAGGTGGGCGACATGATTTCTGTGATTGACATGCCAACAGCCGAGGACACAGTCTGGTGGAGAGGCAAGAGAGGCTTTGAGGTGAGAATCTGATCACAATGACTGACACACTGGACTGGCGGGACAAGGGCCTACCCGGGGAGGGATGTAAACATACAGATGTTTGGAGGGGGAGAGCAAGATGAGAATGAGTTTGAGTAGGAAAATCTGGTGGGCAATCTTAGGATCAGAGATATCCTATGGGAGGTTGGAGAGGAAATCTGAAATCCTCTGTCTGTCCCGCAGATACTCACAAGATGGGGAAATCTACAGTAACTCTGAGTCCAGGCTGGACAGAGGTCAGCTTCACATTTGCTTAGTCTGTCAGATGTGGGATGATTTCTCCTTCTGTTAGCTACCCACTGCTTCAGTTCTTAACCTTCAACACCTTATTTCATACACCCCAGGTTGAAAACTGACATGAAAATTGTCACATGAGACACAACATGGTGCAATCGGGCGCCCGTTGAAGTGAGACAACCAGAGAAATCATGGGTTTTTCAACCGTGAATGAATTTTCAAATAAATTTTTTTTTATTGCAGAACTCTTCTATATCAACTAAAAATGCATTTTTGGGTTAAATTTGCTGAAGTTGATTGAGTCAAACCCCTCAAAAATTGTACTTTAGAGGCACGGCCTAATAAGTATGAATAAGGATTAACAAAAGTGACCAACCATTTTCTCATTAAATTTAGCAGCACAAACAGGCCAGCCCCAATATCTTTAATTGTCAATACCTTGACTTAAATTAAACAAAACGTTTCTCACACACAGAAAGGGAAATGAATAACTTTCCCAGTGATACCAATAACTCCATATGCTGAAAATTTGACGAGAGCCTGATTTCATTGTGTGGCATCTCACATATAGACCAGACAATGTACTTGTATCATGCATTAGCGTCATATTCCACTGTTTGATAACTATTTCCGTCTTTGTGTTGCCAGGTTGGCTTCTTCCCGGCTGAGTGCGTGGAGGTGATAGGAGACAAGGTGCCCACCTCGGTGACCTCTCGCTTCCCGGAGCCCGTTGCCACGGCAGCTGCCTCCCGCAGAACCTGTGAGCTATTGGGAGAGCAGACATCCACCATCACCACCACCACCACCAGCACCATCATGACCACATCCATCACAGCAGCACCATCTTCCTCCTCCTTCATCCCGTCACCATCACCGTCCCGGTCCTCCACATCTACAACTTCCTCAACGTCTTCTCCGGGCGGCTTCTCCATGTCTGCCAGCGCAGACTCTCCCCCCACTAGTCAGTTGTTTGTTTGTCTGTGTGTTTGCCTGTCTGCCTGCCTGCGGGATGTCCACCTGATTGACCACATGCTTAGCGGAGCGGTCAGCATGGCCACTTGACCGCCTGTTTTATTTGGTTGTGTTAACCAGTTTCTCTTCATGTTTCTCCTAGCAAACTTGGTTGAAGATCTGACCCGCTGGCTTTGATTTGCTGGTCTTTATTTTCTTTGGTTTGTCAAGCTGCGGCAGCGGCCGAGAGTGTAGTGGGGTGGGGTGGGCAGGGTGTGGAGGGGGATATTATGCGAAGTCTTGTTAAGGCTGCATGTGCAGAGGTTGGCTGAGATGTCTGTGGGCTGGTACACATGCTGTAGTCCAAGCTGTCACCTCAAGGCTGTCCACTCAGTTTTAACATCTCTACCTGACACTTTCCTTAGCAACAGCTCATCCTGGGGTTGTTCCACATGTGGCTGCAGTGTAGCTGTGTGGGCATGTGGGAAGGGAGAGTGGGTTTTTCTTAACCTTGGTGCATGTGTATAGTTGCCATGACAACCCAGCCAGAGGTCAGTAGGTCAGCATGCCTTGACCAGCACAGACTGTAGGCAATCCACACCTGTTGGTGGGAGAGCTCAGTGATTGGTCAAGTCAGTGACCACTTTGTGTGCTCTGGTGTCCAGCAGTTGAAGGCAGGTTTTGGGGTTTTGCCCTGCAGTTTTTCAGGTGACAGATTCCATGAGGGTTAATACATCACAGTCTTTGATCTGTGTCATTTTGTTCAACTTATTAGTATCTTTATTTCTATATGTACAATATTTATATCACTGCAGTGTTAATTTGACTTTCGATCTGATCATATTTGGTTGCTTTCAGTGTTGAGCTGGCTTTGTTCTTTTGTTGCTTCCTTTGATGATTTGATGGCTGGTGGTCATTCAGAGAGCACAGTTTGTCCTGTGCCAAGGGCACATCAGTTGGAAGTCACGCTGGGCAATTTTGAGCTGTGCCCATGTTTAACTATTTTCAGACTCAGATGCAAAAAAACAACAACAAAAAAATTCACAATATGAAAATTTAGCCCTTTTTAAATTAACCAAAAAAATTGACTCGGAAAATAGTTAAAAACGGCCATAGCTTGGGATTGCCCGGCACGATTTCCAACTCATTTGCCCAGGACGCAAGACATTTGCTCACACACTTTCAGTTTGAGACCTGGATAAACAAGATTTTTTGTTATGTCACACATCATCAGATAATGAGCATCTGTAGATTTGCTGACCACTGGGCGAATATGAGCAGTGCTGGTCAGCTGTCACATCCTGCTCAGGCCAAATGTACCTCAAGTCTGTGAGAGTTGGGAGTGTCCAGAGTGTGACCTGTCTCAAACTGGACAGAGGGTTTTTGACACTGTGATTAAAAAGGGACTGGGATTATGCCATACATAGACCAACAAGACCAGACGAGTCAGATGCCTGCTGGTTGAATGTTGTGTGCTGTGTTGGGATTTAACAACACATCAACACGATCACGGCTGTATTGTGCCAAACACAGTGAGATAGTTTTGCACGTCAAGAAGAAGAGATCAAAGAGAATGGGACAGAAGACAGGAGCAAGGAGAGACAGAAGATCTGTCATCCTCGGAACATATAAGATTGCATTTCATAGGAGATATCCCACCTATGGCAGGCTTTCACTGCCTGCAGGTGTGAGTAAAGAACCTACTTAAATACCCCAGGATCTAGTTGAATGGATGACTGGACCGGTTCATCTCTCAGATCTTTGTCCGACTTATCCACCAGCACTGACGTCTTGTCTGGGATAAGTTGGTATGTCTAAAGGGGCTGAGATCTGTCGGTCAGACCAGTAATCAGGTGTTTGTCAAATCTCTCTCATACCTGTGACCACGCCAGAGGACGCCTCAGTGACTCACATTCTACCCTCATACCTTTCTGATCTGTTCCCCCAGAACTCTTGTGTTTGTGAGGTTTCTTTCAGCATGACAGTCCTTGTCACACTGTCCTCATGCTAGCCATTAACCTGGTCAGGACTGCCACCTGGCAAGTTGTACACAGTTGTAGCCTTCTATGGTGGTTGTGGACCATGGCCGAACCTCTGCTCAAGTGTTTTTTTATGTCCATTCCTGGATGTTTTGCTCCATCATTTCCTCTATCTCTCTCTTTCTATCGTTCCCATTTACTGCCAGGTGCAGTGGATCCTGTGACATGACGTCAGTGAAATCTGGCATGACATTTGAAACATGTGCATGTGTTTACTGATGTGTTTGTTTGCTTGTTTATGTTGGACTTTGGCTCAGGTTTTGACTCTCTTTTGTATGGACATGTTTGCTGGACTCTTTGTTTGGTTGTCTGAGTTCCCTATACACAACAAACTAATCAACCAACTATCCCACCCACCCTCCCACCCCCCCAACCAGACACAGTCAACAAGTCACTATGATGCTTCTTCCATTCCAATCTTCAATCCTCCTTTCTATCCCCCACCCCTTCTCTTGTCTTATTTCCACACTCATTATCCACTGCATCATCCAAAAACAGCTGATGTGGGTTTCTCGTCATCTGTCATCACCATCATCATCATCATCATCATCATTGTCATCATCATTTTGTAAAAATACCTGATAATAAAAAATGACTGCCTATTAGCAACTAATCCATGACACCAAAGAGAAGCAAATAACAATATAAATATTTGATATCATTATCATCATTTGATATAATATAAGTGGACTGTTTAACCAGTAACTGATCAGATACATTTAAAAAAACAAAACAAATAGCAACAAATAGAACTGGATATTGGTGTTTATAGCACTTTGCCAAATTTTGTTAGTGACTTGACTTTTTGTCAGGGCAATCATCATCATCATCATCATCATTTTCTAGCTTGAGAAGGAAATCATTTCTATACAACCATCTCATCTCTGTTCTCATCCCTTGCTGAGCCACAGACCCCACAGGTCATCCTCAGTCAGTCTTGCTCCTAACTCGACCCCACAGGTCATCCTCAGTCAGTCTTGCTCCTAACTCTTACTCAGTACTGCAGCTAAACACTGTGCATGGTTTTCTCATCTGGGCAATTATTTGAAGAGAATGGCCGGACAAAATGTGATATCCTCACACAAAAACAAACAGACAAAGAAACAAACAAACGACAAGAAAACAAGGCAGCTGTCAGTTTTATCACATTAGAACAAGAATATTTGAGGGGAAAATTGAACTGATATGAGATGTGACACGATGTAATTAGGCATTCGTCAAACTGAGGTGTTGGGAGAAATCACCTGTTTATCAACAGTGAAGGATTTTTTTACGCAATTTTTATTTCTTCCCCAAACCCGTTTATATCAATCTAAAAATGTATTTCAGAGTTAAATTTGTTGAGATATACGAGTATAAGCCTAACAATTATAATTTAGTGGCATAGCCTGATAAGGGTTAACAAAAGTGATTGGCTATTTTCTCTCGAAATTCAGCAGGAGGTCACCCCACTGTCTTAAATTTGCCAATATCTTGACTTCTTTTTAAGGAAGAACAAATATTTTTTCACAGAAAGGGAAGGGAATACTCTTTACAGTGATACCAATAACTCCATATGTTCAAAATTTGACAACAGTCTGACTTCATCTTGTCGTCACTCATATTATGTGTGAAAGAAACTACAAGCACTAGAAAATTCCTAGCCTTGTAAGACAGTCAGTACACCATCTATCAATGCTTATAGTTCCAAATGTGTCGACCACTGAGTGGCCTATCCCACACAGTGTCTGTCTGTCTATCTGGTGGATGAGTACATGGTGTCTTGTCTGTTTGTTCCTTCCCCAGCCCAGCCAGAAGTCTGTCTGACCCCAGAGAGTCCTGGTAATGTCACTGATAGCACGTAGACTAACTGACCCCCTTTTCTCTCAACCCCAGCCTTTCCCACCCCTCCCCTCCTCCCCCCAGAGCTGCTAGTGCTAACATACACAGACAAACAGATCTGGTACACTCACTCACTCATCCATCCACTCACTCATCCATCCATCCACCCATCCACCCACCCTCTCACTCGCTCACTCACTCACTCACTCACTCACTCACTCACCCACCTCCATATTTACTCACAGTGGTGAAAGCTTTTTAACATTTGCATCTTTCATGTTTTTATTTGATTTTGCTACATTTGATTTGGCAATTTTGATTTATCTAATTTTGCAGCTCCATGTTTATAAACATTTGCAAAGTTTCATGCTAAAATTTGTTTGCATTTTCCTGACATTTGAAGCAAACTGTGACAGAAGGTGGTGACCTTTGTCCTTTGTTGACATCATGAACTTGTACATACATTGGAAAGAGATTTGTTTTCTTTGTATCTTGAATCATATAGGGTCACAATTTGACAAAGATAAAAATAAGATAAATTTGAAACTTCCTGTCAGGGAGTTAAGGAAAATAGCAATTTATAAAGTGTTGAATGTGAAGATGATTTATACAACAAACAAAGGATCATTTATCTTCTGTCACACTCATATGTGTATTTTAATAATATTTTGCCAAAATTTATGTTTATTAATTCATTTTTTACTCGCTTTTGTGTCTTTAATGAACAAAATTGAGCTACTTATTGCTCAGAGTTGACTTTTTATCCATGTGGACAATAATATTGCCCAGACTAGTGAAAAAGATGCTTTATCACCCCTTAGATAATGCTAGTCATATTTTTCCCCTACCTTATAAGTTTTGTAGCATTTATGAAACACTTTGGTGGTGTAGTTGTAGTTTTTATTCTGTCTGTCAATCTATGGTATCATATTACTGATTTACCTGGCCACTCATCAGTCTGTCTTCTCCATGTAGTTGGTTTGGGAATTGGTTGACATCATCCTGGGCCAGAACTGTTACATTTGCTTGTGTCCTCAACAGCACAGATCTCTAGTCTAGGATCTCAATCTTGCCTGTTGGGTCACGGACACGCTAGCTGTGATAGTGAAAGAAAGGGGGGAGGGAGGGAATTTGATAGGCTGGATTTGCCAGGGTTTAACTATAGTATTGTATCTGATGAACACTGACCTAGATAGAAACCAGGAAGTATAAATATTTGCAATGTGGGACACAAAAAGGGGCTGTGTTGTGTTGGTTGATTAAAGAAGTGTTATGTATTTGTAGGGTGACTGGGTACACTTATGTAACATGGCAGGGCTGACCATTGGTCTCTTGTTTTGCACATAACGGTTGAAGTAATGACCACTGCCCAAACTGTTGGCCAGAAACCAGATATGTCCGACAACTGTATGGCTTTAACACTGACCATCTTTTACAGAAGTAAACAAGTGTGTTGCAAACAAATATCTGAGGTGATTGTCATTTGGGCAGCTTTAACATAGAGCAGGTCTATCATTGGTAGGAGAGACAGAACTGTTTTCATATAGAACATCTCCTGTAGTGTGTGACACTGTCCCAGTGTGTGACAGAATAGCTTGTAGTTGGACACACAGAAGTTCTAATGTTAATCATTCTGCTCTAGAACAACTCACTGGACAAAGAGTGTGTTAGGCCAGTGGATCTGAGCAGTGGAAATCTTTGCTTTTGTTAAATAGCTTCAGCAAAATATAAATGTAGCACGAAATGTTTAAGAAAAACAAAGCTTTACTTGGCATGTAACAGAAATCAAACCCAATAAAGCAGAAAAAAGGAAGGCAAAATGATGAAGAAAGAAAAAAAAAGAACAAAAGGAAAATGAAACAATGAACTGTATTGGCTGCAAGTCCGTCCAGGTTTGATACGGTCTGATTATGAAGTCAGTGAGGTATACAGGACATTTGATCTTAGTCATTGAAATTTATGTGAAGAGTTTCCTCTGCAATATTAGAGATCTTAAGGTCCAGGTTTGTGTGATATTGTTCTATGGAAGGTCTGTTTGTCAGTGGGTCACTGAGGTAAAGAAAAGAGCACAACTACACACTAGGACCGTGTTTGCATGGCACAGAATATTGTGTAACACATTAACCCTAGACTGTAGTTCCCACACTGGATGTATGACACACTAGATATGTTATCATGGCTCTCTGTGTTATTATTTCCAGGATTTGATTTATTGGCTTTTTGTTATCATAACTGACCAACTGTATGTGGTGACCACACTCCAGGTCAGAAGTTAGTCTAGCCATACTAGCTTGTGGTGGTGGCCACTGGTTTAGACCTTTGTACAAAGTTCAAGAATTTCAGAGCAAATCATATGATAGGTAGGAGAGAACTGTGACCTGAAGCGACACAATATGATGTCCTTGACATTGGTCACTGCCCATTGTGGCCACAATCAGGGCAGAGATTAGAGGGGGGGGGGGCATTGATCAATGGCCAGTTGTTATCCTGTAGGGAAATGTCTGTGGACAGGGCAGCCAGCACCAGACAGCGATGGTCAATTGATGATTTTTGTAGAAATTTCTCCTCTCTTCCTCATCTCTGTTCCCAAATTTTCCCCACATTTTTGTAGTGAATGATATCCACATATGGAAAGAGTTTGATAAAACATTGCTGTAGGGAAGAAATGATCACTGATAAGTGAGTTGATTAGATATGTGACTGGCTGCCCTGAGCATATCACCAGCTATAACCTTCATTTATCTGTCCACCCACTTATGGATTTACCCACTCATATACTCTCACTCACTCACTCACTCACTCATTGATTGTCTCTCTCTCTGTCTGTCTGTGTGACCAGTGATGAGAAAACATGGCAAGCTGCTGTCCTTCCTGCGCACTTTCTTCTCTCACCGTCCGCCTCGCAATCAGCTCAAACAGTCCGGCATCGTTAAGGAGAGAGTCTTTGGCTGTGACCTGGGCGAGCACCTGCTGAACTCTGGGCATGATGGTGAGTAATGACCTCTGACCACAGCCAAGACAACTGACCAGTCATGTGTGTTAAGGGATTCGACAGATTCACAGAGAAGTTATACATTCACAATCATCTTGTGTACTCATTTTGTGAGCTCAGTTGCTTGTCTCCATTTTGTTCACATTTTGATAAAATTGATGTTTGATGCTTAGCAACTGTTTTTGCACATAGGATATAGGATTAAATGATTTTCAAAATCTACCCATTTTGGTAAAGTGATTGGTGAAATAATTACATGGTAGATTTACTATCCCTTTGTCATAGAACATATGTATCTCCCAAATAGTCCAACAGTGGAGATAGAGCAGCAAAGATTTGAGCTTGTGATATTTTCAGATTTGAAATAGATGCATTGAATTTATCAGTTATGATATTTTTAAATTTTTTTTTTTAAAGTCTGATTGTTCATGGGCCTTTTTTCAGGCCTGTCCCACAAAAAACACTTAAGCATAGGGCACAGGTTGGTGTCAGTGAGATAGCAGCTGTCCAGCCCAGTCAGTCATTGTCTGGGAATAGTTAGGAATGCAAACCAAATAGTGTCCAAAGTTAGATGAGAGTGGACAGAGATGTGTACATCCTCATATGAAATGTCAAGACAAGAAAAACTGTATGACAGATTGTTAGATAAAGGAGATCAGGCTGGAGTCGGAGACATGAGTTGACATTTGACTATCACTCGACCATCCAGCCAAGGCAGCCATTCCCCGTCAGGTCCTCCAAAGTCAGAGTTGATCCCACCAAAGCCCTGCCTAATATCTGTTCATCTGTCCACAGTGCCGCTTTTACTGAAGAGTTGTACCAATATCATAGAGGAGTATGGGATTGTACACGGCATCTACCGCCTGTCGGGCATCACCTCCAACATACAGAAACTCAGGTACGTTACCTCACCTTTCACCCTCTCACTTTTTGCCCCTCTCACCTCTTCATTTTTCTGTTTCTACCTCTCCTTGTAAATCTTTTAGTTTCTATCATCTACCTTCACTTCCAGCTCTAATCTCCCCAAACACTCAGAACTTTGTAAATGTTCATGCCTGTGTCTGATCTGTTCATCAGTCCAACACTTGCAGGGATGGCATCAAATTGCAATTCAGTGTTTTACTGAAATTAGTCATGACTGGCATTGTCATGGTCTACCAAGAGTTAAATATGGAGACTGAGAATATACCTGATACTTCACAGTTTGAGCAGGAATAGAACAATTGTCTGGCAGCCAGTCAAAATGAGACTTTTCACCATACGGGGTTTTTGGTATCATGTGAAAGCTTATTTCATACCCTTTCAGGTGGTGAAAAAAGATGTGAGCTAGCTTTATTCTAGCCAGGAGATATTGCAGTTTAAAGAGATAAGAAGGGACCCCCCAGCAAGGACCAAAATTCTGAGAAAATCGAGTTTAAATAAAGGGTCGAACGCATAAATCTATACACCTATCTCACAAAAAACCTGATTTTAATTTAGAAATATTAAGAAATCAAGGGTAAGACATATTGTCTTGTTCAGAAATGAATGCACTTTCAATTTCTGCAATAAATAAAATTTGATATTTGACTTCCCTCATCAGATTCAAAGCCTAATTTCTCAATTCTAGTCCAGCAACTTGCATCTCATTTTGAATGACTGCGAGACAATTGTTCATCTTCATATGGAATGGGAGCAGTTTTTTTTTTTTTAAATCAACTTATGTGTCTCTCCAGTCATAAGATTTGAAAACTGTCATTTTTAGAACTTTTCATTTTTGCTTGTGTACCAGATTTTGTAGAGCCTAAGTGTAGATCAAACTCACATATGATCTATGTTCATTGTGATGGCTAGCTCTGATGTATCACTTTTTCCTCCCCATGCTGAACACAGGCTGGCCTTTGATGAGGACCGTGTGCCGGACCTGACCGAGGACTGCTACCTGCAAGACATTCACAGCATCAGCTCTCTGCTCAAGATGTACTTCCGTGAGCTGCCTAACCCCCTGCTCACATATCAGCTCTACGACAAGTTTGCTGTAAGTGACTTTACTTCACAAGTTCAGTTTGATGTTACATAATAATAATAAATAATAAATTACATTTATATAGCGCATTTCCCAAATTGCTCA
>JBCAUA010021302.1:0-12698 GCA_038406235.1 Peronia verruculata | reverse complement strand
CAAATGTGACTTAGCCATGCGGCTCGGAGGCTGATAGGTTAGGTTACTGCACACTTCCCTCTGTAATAGAGATATAGCTCCTTTGTAAAGAGGACACTCCCAAAACACCCACGAACACTACAACGCAGGCTGATAAGAGCTGGAATATTGCTCGCCAGCCCACCCTGGGATTAGAATCAGAGCAGTGGTTATAGCATGGTAGAAATAATAGGCTATCATTAGTTGTTATAGTGGTGATATAAACAGAATGCTAATAGAAGTGGTAAAACAAGATGTGATAGAAGTAATAGTAATAGATGCACGAAGTAGTAGGCTAGTAGTGGTAGCAGTGTGGTAGAAATAGCAGGCTAGTTGCAGTAGTAATAATAGTGGTATAAATAGTAGGCTAATAAGAATAGTAATAGTGGTAGTGGTAGAAGTAGTAAGCTATTAGCAGAGATAGTACTGGTATTAGAAGGATTAGGCTTGAGGAAGAAGTAGTCTTAATAGAAGTAGTCGTGGTACTAATAGTGAGAGAACTAGTGAGCTAGTAGTAGTAGTGGTAAAAATAGAGTGCTATTAGAAGAAATAGTGATACTGTTGGAAATAGTATATTAGTTGTAGTAGTAAGGCTGTAGTAGTAGTAGACTAATAGTAGCAGAAGCAGTAGGCTAGTAGTAATTTGTTTATTCGTTTGTTTTGTTAGGATTTAACGGCACATCAGCTCGATCACGGCTATATTGTGCCGAACAGGATAGTTTAGTAGTAGTGGCAGTAGTGGTAGAAGTAGTAGGCTAGTCGAGTATTGGAGTATCATTTTAGTATAGTATCGTAGAGTATTGTTATTTAAGTAGTATTAGAGATGGACCAGTACATGTAATAGTACAAGTAGTACGTTTGGAGCTGAAGTAATTGTAGCTTTAGTGCCAGAAGTAGTGGGCTAGTAGTAGTAGTTGTTTCAGCAGGAGTAGGCTGGTAGTTATAGTATCAAGGATGGTAGTGGCAGACGTAGTAGGCTAAAAGCAGTGGTAGCAGTAGTGGCGGTGGTAAAAGTAGAAGGCAAATAGTCGTAGATATGGTAAAAATAGTAGACTAGTAGTAGTAATGGTAAAAGTAGTAGGGTAGTAGTGTAGTAGTAGATATAATAGTGATAAAAGAAGTAGGCTAGTAATGGTAGTAGTCGTAGAAGTAGTATTCTTGTAGTAGTAGTAGTAGATATAACCGTGATAAAAGCAGTAGGCCTGTAGCAGCAGTTGTGGCGATGGTACAAGAAGCAGTGACAGGAACTATAGTGATATAAGTAGTAATCCTAATGATAGTAGGGGTAGAAGCAATAGTGATAGAAGTAGTATAGTAGTAGTAGACGTAGTAGCAGTAGAAGACGTATTAGTAGTAGAAGAAGAAGTAGTAGAACTTGTAGTGGTAGAGGTAATAGCAGTAAAATTAGAAGTAGCAGTAGACGTTGTAGTGGTAGACGGTGTAGTGGTTGAAGTAATAGCAGAAGTTGTATTGGTCAACGTTGTAGTGATGGAAGTTGTAGTGCTAGAGATGTAGTGGTTGAAGTAGCAGCAGTAGAAGAAGTAGCAGAAGTTGTATTGGTCGAAGTTGTAGTGATGGAAGTTGTAGCGGTAGACGTTGTAGTGGTTCAAGTAGTAGCAGTAGAAGTAGTGGCAGAAGAAGTTGTACTGGTAGAAGTTGTAGTGATAGAAGCTGTTTTGATAGCAGTAGTACTGGTCGAAGTAGTAACAGTGGACGAAATAGCAGTAGAAGTTGTATGGGTTGAGGTAGTGGCAACAGAAGTAGAAGCAGTAGAAGTGGTAGTAGATTTCGTAGTGGTAGAAGTTGTAGTAGTAGTAGTAGTAGTCGTTCAAGTAGTAGCAGTAAACCCCTAGCAGTAAAAGTATCTGTGGTAGAGGTATTAGTAATAGGAGCAGAAACAGAAACAGTATACGATAACATAAAATATATCCATAATGGAGGAAAAACAACGACAACAACAGAAGCACAACCATGACGACATATTACGGACTCAAGGAAAAATTAGGCCTGTGCATAATCGGTCATGATAACCGGTACTATCGGTTTGGACACAATCGATTAATCGATTATGATGACCAAAGATCAGTTACGATGTCGGTCATGATAGAACATGAAGCTGAGGAGTTCATCAGTTACACCGGTGTCTTTGATCCCGGGAAGACTCCGTCTGACACACTTTCGTCCCAATGTCACCTTTTTCATACCCCTCCCCCTGTGTATGAGCCTTTTTTTTTTCTTACGAAAGAGGGGACAAAAAGAGGGGGGGGGGGAGAGACTCTCACTGTTTTATTCAGTGTTTAACCCTAGAAGTGCCAAAAGGACGATCTGCCGAAGTATTATGTATAGTACTTTGCATGCGAAATACCTTTTAGATAGCTGTAATACGGTAAGAGTAAGAGGAAATTCGTTTCATACATGTATTGCCATTTGTGTCTACACTGTCATTTCTTGAACATAAATCAACATTATGTGGTAATATTGCATTCTGGCTGTTTCTTATGATTCTTTTAGGGGTAAAACTATTAGAATGATAGACTTCGAGGCGCCGGGCGCACGTTTTGAATTTCCTCCTCCCCCACCATCCCAACTCCTGGCCAACGTTTGACACGTGGGATGTTGTTGTAACAAATTGCCAACTTGTGAAGTGATCGTCATTTTTGTTTGTTATTTAATTAAAATTTTAATTTATGAGCATTATATGGTAATATTTAGTATCAAACTGCACTAGAATTCTACAAGATCAGATTTGTGACCTATTGAGTTTCACATCCCATTTTTTTTTTTTAGTCCCATGTCAGAGGTCAAGTGAGCGAAACTCAGTCGGAGTATGGATGGAGGCTTTTTTTGTTGTTGTTGTTGTTGTTGTTTTTGGTCACCACTAAGGTCAAGGTCATAACCATAACTGATGTGACGTCGCACATGACAAAGAGGAAAATATTAAACCTATATAATAATCGACGATCAACGGTCATGGAGTCGATTAACCAATTATCCGTCAGCCACGAACATTGTCGGTCATGCACAGGCCTACGGAAAACACTGCACGACCAAGTAATGGCTGCCAGCCTAAGTAATAGATTTCTTCCGACCAAGCGAAAGGCTGAAAATCCTTGCGTCTTTTTTAACCAGGGGGTACAAACACTCCAAATGTTCACAACTTTGCCTCACTTTTTGGTTCGACTTTGTTTCGATGGGTGGGAAATGTATGACTAAAACTCTTCGCTGTGAGCCTATTGAACCTAGATGCCCTCCAAATAAAAGTAGTAGTGATTTGTGTTATTGATTGAATGGTGTAGGAAAACGAAAAGGGTTCACTAGTCCGAAGGTTAGTCACTTTCATCCACTAAGACACAATGGTGCTTATTTTTTTTGACTGAACAAAAGTTACAAAATGTACCGCTATCTTATTTTTATTTGTGTGTGTGTGTGTGTGTGTGTATGCGTGTATGTGTTCAGGCGTACATGCATGCGTTTTTCACTGCTGTGGGAAGCAAATCGAAGAATGTTCCCATTAAAAAAAAAAATTAAAAAATCAGTTATTTTCAATCAAAAAGACAATGTTGCGTTTAATTTATGAATTAACAAAGGATAATATACAGTATTTGATTTTTTTTAAAATTATTATTTTGGGCGTGTATGTGTGTGGGTGGGCGTGTGTGCGTGCGTGCGTACGTTCATTTTTCACTGCTGTTTGTTATTTACCTCTTTGTCATGTGTGACGTCACATCAGTTATGGTTATGACCTTGACCTTAGTGGTGGCCAAATCGAAGAATATTCTCATAAAAACACTGAGTTGTTTTCATTCAAAAAGATAATGTGGTGTTTTATTGTTTTATATTTTGACTGTACACACAAAAATGAATGTTAACAATCCTCATAAATGTGAACCTTCGGACTAGTGAACATTCGGACTAGATCTAGATGTGGGCCTCATAAAATTTAATGTGAACCTTCGGACTAGTGAACCTTTGGACTAGTGAACCTTCAGACTAGTGGGACGTTCCCAGGAAAACCACTAACGTACTTCCGGCATCGTGCTTTTTCCGAAATCTTGTGTTGTACTATTGTTGTGGGAATTCCTGGTGGAGTTGTTTGACCAGTAGTTGCATAGGTAGTTGTTGAGAAACAAGAGCTTACTAACTCTCTTACTTGAAAGTCGTACAGCGAGCATCTGCAATACGAAGATGTCTAATGGTTCAGGATTAGTTCTCAAAGACCGATGTTTATAGATAGTTTGCAACGCCTGCCCTAATTTGAGAATGATACCACCTCTTGTGCAGTCGTCTTTGGGATTTATTCGTCATCCTCAAATATATTCACAAATGTAATCCGCCTTGTGACGGTTTGCCTAGCAGTTATGGGAACTATCACACAGGCTACGGGAATAAACGACAGAGAGAATTTCATATTAGTGCTGCTGCGGTATTCTTTAGATCAACATTGCGGCATGTACGGAGGGGACTATAATTTTCTATCAATTCCAGGCAAAAACTGAAGAATTCAATTGTGTTCTGTTTTCGTTCCCTTCCTTTCTTCAGAAAGGAATCGGGGGCATGCTCTGTAATTTAAGTATATTCCTGCTGACTATTTCATCTGGTACTGTTCCAGAGACATTACTATAACGTGATTACAAAACTTGGCATACCACCACCGCAATATTTCGAGCAGCAGTCATCTTCCAGCTGTTGCTTTTTTCAGAACTAAGTAATCGAAAGCACGTTTAACCGGATTTCATTATGCTCTGTTTTAAAAAAAAATGAAAATATAAAAGTAGTTTTAACGAAAATAAATAAATAAATAACAAACCAAAGAATCAATCATGATCAATTGCTTTTTTATTATTTACATGTTGAATGGACTATGAGAAATGTACATAATGAATGGACGAATTGACAAACAAGTGAATTTAACAGATGACAAACGAATGCTGGACATGAATGACTAAATGAATAAATTTCAGCTGAATCTGTGAAATTCGTTGAGATTGCCAGTTTGGTGTTGTGATACTTTTGAACATCTGTATTGCCAGTTAATAGCCCCCATAGTGGCTTGTATTTGACTACCCAGAACGTTCATACAGTTCATTAACAGCACTGCACAGTGACTAGAGAGCAGGAACAAGGAGGACCGAGCGAGTGTTGATTGTCGGAAATTCCAGTTATAGAACTACATTATCAGGTAGGCTGGGACATTTCAGGTTATCAAATCACCCATGGTCTGGTCTGCTAAGACTCAACTTGTCCAGACTCATGTGAGGAATGTGTGATACGTTTTTCATTTATTAGCCAAAATATTGGTCCCATGAGTATCATTTCAGACTGTGCATTTCACAGAATAATTAGGATTTAACTGACTCAAAACACTCGACACCAGCCTGAAGCCATCTCTATTTAAGAGACAGATATATCGCTGATGATATTCATTTATCCAAAAAATGTTAAAATCTCAAATGCCAGAGTTTCTGTAAGTCTTTGCCTAGTTTTCATGTCATTCTACCGAGTAATCTAACCATGAAGAGAATGCTACAAGAGCTGAGGTTATTGCGTCTTAGCAGTTTACCATATCAAGCAGGGGACAATTAGAATCCTCATGACAAAGACTATAGCTCTGAACGACTATCAATCAATGTGTGTCAGGCTTAGTTGAGCTGTCAGAGGAGGCTTGGAATGAAGGACGCTGAGCAGAAATGAAACAACAGCAAATATTCAAGGAAAACGATGACATGATTATCAGATAACGTTTTTAAAACGAAACGGTGAAGTGGTATCATGAAACATCTTTCCTCCCAATAAAGTGAAAAATGCACTAGCAATTTTAATAGAGTGGAAATACTCCAGCCTAAACTCAGTATCTTCATTCAGATATAGCCAACTTGCGTGTTACTTGGAAATGCATATCAGACGCTTGATTTATTTCGAGCTTACATCATATATAAAGTAAAGCAAATCAGCTGCAGATGTATTAATTTGCAGCAAGACTTGATCGAAGACAGTGGAAGAAAAAAAATTAGTAGTCTTGTTACTGTTTGATCCTTCATTGCCATCATCTGTCCAAGGTAGAATGCATGGGCTGACCACCAGTTTTTCAAGATACACTGCCAACTGAATGTTTATTTTTTTAGAGACATGCTCGCAAATGACGTATGAGATATTGTTCTCTCACCCTCAGTGCTGGCTGTTAGGATAAGATGTGATGAACGTCATGTTTGTCCTCAAAAGAAACCTAGTCATAGTTGATGAAACACAATGCCACATGTAGCCTAACACGCGTTTCACTCACATGCTCGTAGATGTAAATGTCATGCATAACATTAGCAGAACGCAGGCTCAGTAAAAACTGCTGCAGGTGATCAGCGTGTCACTGATGGTAGAAGTGAATTAATTTTCTGTAACGCTCTTGGTTGGTTCTTACATTCTCTTTAAACATTATTGAAACAAATCTTACACTCGTTTTGTTTATTCTCGTACGCCTGTCACCGTGTGAATAGATATCTCTGTTGGAGATTCCTACCTGTAATAAACTAGGTAGATCTAATCCTTTGTTGTTCAGGCATTTCTACAGGTAAATAAACCAGGTAGATCTCACTCTATTTCCGAGTCCTCTCTACTTTATCTTCTAGCTGAACAACAGAGGAATCATGGACAGAGCTGGTGTGTCTCCTGTGGGTTTCTCTGTGCTGATCGGCATCATCTTCACGCTCATCGGACCATCCGCCTGCCAGCAGCAGTCACCACAAAACCCAAGCCAGTGCAAGTATCAGCTGACCCTGACCTCCCCCGTGGACTGCACTCGTACTGACCCCAGCACTAACCAGGCCCTGGAGCTAATGAAGCGTGACATTGACCGAAGTCGACTCACCCAGGTGGCTCAAAACAGCGCCGTGCAGGTAAAAACATTTTGTCATTTAACACGTCTTCACATACGACTCACGAACTTTGCGTTGTATTACCCAGTAACGGGCTGCTAGCCATTGCCAAAAGAACATTTTATTATTTTCTGTTATGTTATATAGCATTTCGTCAGCGTTGGTTTCTGCTTTTGCCAAACAGAAGAAATAATAAATATTCTGATAACAAGATTGTTATTAAGACCATAAAGAGTTATGTGAGGCAAAGACTAACTAGAAGCTATCGCTGCCCTATATTTCAAAATGCCCTTCAGTCTTGTGTACATTACGATATACGTGTATCTCTTCTGTCAGACAGAGTATATTTATCTTTTCTTGCACTTGGACTTTACCGAATAGCTGGAGTCACAGTCAATATTAAGGTCATCCTTGTGTGAACATCAGTAGGCGCGCATTTTTGAGCTTCAGTTCAAGTCTGATTGTCTCTGCGAACTCGCCTCCTTTTGTCTCTAACACTGTAACATTCAACTTTTTTGGTAGGTGTGTGTTTCATTACAGACGTTTTAGAAAATTCTGTTAGTTTACTAATTTATTTTATAATATATAATGCCTCAAGATCAATCTGGCATATTCAATAAATATTAGACGCTTCTCCAGACAGAAGGTCAGCCGGGCTATGACTGGCTTCCATTTTGGTTGGGAATACCCTATAATTTCCGGCGTGCCGATATCGAATGTAAACAATCTCATGTTTGTGTTTTCTTTTCCAGCCGTAATTAATTTACCAAATTGTACTTATTTCAGCTAGAATGAACAAGCAAACAACGATCAACAGATAAAAACGAGTGAATTTTTTTTTTTTTTTTACGCTTACAGCTTTTATACATTTCAGACTCCTAGATCTAACAGAAAATTGAGATAATCCGTCCACGGACGGTAAATCTATCTAGATCTAGGCCTACGTTCCCATCGAGTCCCAATAAATAGTCATTGTTTTCAAGCATTCAACGTGGTTTATGCCGCTTCTATGAAAGAACTATCCTTGTCTGGATAAGATCTAGATTTAATCCCAATTTAAATCCGCCAAAATCAGTCAAAAGTTTCCTTTCTGCCTCTCACTTCTTCTTTGCATTCGGATTTCAATAGGTGACTAAATTTTTAATAGTTACACACGCAACCGGAAACTGCTGCCTAGATCAGAGCTACATGTACATAGATCTGTTTAACAGCATGCGTCGACCTAAGTATTAAATGATCAAAACGCAATTTAGTGTTTTTTTACTTCGGTCGAGGACCATCTGAGATGACCACCACAACAGGAGGTTGAAAAGCTTACCAAAACCGTAACCGTAACTGCGTAGACCTGTCTGTCTTTTTGCCATTCATGGAAATAACCATGGTTCATATATTATATACACTCGATATAGGCCTGTATTAGTTTTCTCTCTTGGATATGCTCTAAATCTAGTTACGTCTGGTCCAATGTCCAAAGTGTTATATCTAGAACTAGATTTAGACTAGATTTAAATTTAAATCTAATCTACACCTAGTGCTTCGAAGCCTTCAGTTAAATAAAAAAAAAAGTGAATAAAGTTAATAATATTATTATTGTTATTATTATACTATAAGAAGAAAGCAAAATTCTCGGAAAAATAAAAAAATATTAGTAATAAGCGAGAATTATACTTTACTCGAAAAAAAACCCAAACAAACAAACAAACAAACAAAAATAGTAATAAGCGAGAATTATGCCAACTTTTATGTCACTGTGTGCCTCTAGTAGTATTAGTAGCGCTATTTGACCCAGATCGGAGTAACTTAGTAGTGTTACAGAGGCTGACCTAGATCTACTTAACGCTTACCACCACATCACCTGTAATGGCATAAGTCTATAGAGCACGCTTTGCCAGAGTTCAGAATTTAGATCTAAGCTTACATATTGTTTGATCCCAACTCAAAAAGCAAGCAAAGATAGATATACAAATTTTAATGATTTGGAAACTCGCGCCGAATATGGAGTATACCCACTTCTATATTTAGAAACATTCCACCAAAACAGACAATCAATCAAAACCCGGCTGACTGTTCCACGAGAAATGACATGTTTAACAAAACTGTAGTTCGCGCGGTGCGACGTCATATCACACATGCGCAATAGCCTGGCTGGCCTTCTGTCTGTAGACGCATATTTGGCCAACTACAACGTGGTTGACCAAACATTCATTACAATAATCCTAAGGTCAAATTAATCCCTCCTCCTCTTCAAAAGAAGGAAAATAAATTTTAAATTAACAATTAAAAATAAGTTCCATCTTTTGATAAAGTCTTGCCCTCTTTTAAAGTCTGTAAGTGAACAATTTAGAGAATGAATTATTTTATTGGTACTAGAGAAATTAAATGCGTTTGTTAAAAATCGAGCTATTTTCTATTGTCGCACCAGTATTAGCAGCATTTGATAATAAAGACACTGTCCATGATAAATTATGTTCCATCTATTAACAGGGCCAGATTCTCAAGCTGAAAACCAACATGGACCAGATGGGTGTGGACTTAGGTCAGATCAAAACCAGAGTGACCTCCTACTTGTCCAGCACACCAACCAACAACGGCGACTTCAAACAGCTTCAGGCTGACGTCTACGATCTCAACGTCGTCTTGGTGAATATAAGGGACAACCTCGACCGACGACTTCGCCTCTTGCATCAGGATCTGGCTGCTCTCAACTCAAGCCTTGTCTCAGAGAAAGTGGAGCGCTTTAAGGTAGAGGCAGGTCTCCAGTCTCAAATCAACTCCCAGGGCCTTTCAGTGTCAGATTTGGACAAAAGAATTGCAGTGCTGGAACAACAGCTATTCCCAAGTGGGATAATGACCACGTCTTCTTCTCTGGCAGGAAAAAGTTCCAACACGCCAAAGAGTTCCAAATCCTCCAGTACCAAAGTTGTTGCACCCAATGCCCCTCACACAACCAACAATTTCAACACAAATAGAATGACCACTCCTCCAGCTTTTTCAGCAGTTCCATAGTACTGAGGAGATGGGGATGAATATATCATTTTCTTTAACAATAGAAAGCAAGTGCTTTCATCAAACACTAAAATTTGATCACTGTAATATAGGAATGGAGTTAAATGATAATTTACTCGAAATTGTTAAAGTAGTTGTTCATCATCACTAAAGAAAGATGTACATCAAACACTTTCATTCCATGAGAGAAGGGACCCTTGTTTAAGCTCATTTGCCAGGTGTGGCCAGAATAAGACTAAACTTTATCATGCAAGGTGACTTTGATAAGCATCGGTTAGAAGTCTCAAATCCATCACTCTTAAATCATAATGCATGTCGCTAACCCTTGACCCTAGCTTTTGTTTCTTTTCTATAAATCACTCCCCGTTTTCCAGAACATGGTGATTCCCCATGTCTAAAATATTTATTTCCCATGTTTTGTCCTAGCATCTTTTTCTAACCACCAGAAAAAAGATAAGAAATATTGACTGATAAAGAACAGACACCATGTCAGATTAGACTTCAAGTTTGAACTGTTGTGAGTTACTAAGTAAACTTTGGTAAAGTCGTTTTAACCAGTCTGGCACCAGAGAATTACTTGAGAAAATGTCGTTATGGAAAATGTCAAAAGTTAGAACAACAACACACAGAGTCGGTAACGAAACAAACATTTGTCCACTTATTGTTTTGAGGAAGTCATTCTTCCACAAATACGACGAACAGCCTTGTATTTTTAGCCCATAAAAGCAGCGGAGTTAAAGCAGTCTTGGAGCCACTTTTTAGCCGAAAAACAATGAAAAAAAGAAAAAACATTCTATGGGGGTAACGACAAATGAAAGGCCTATTACCAAAGACAAGAGCACCGCTCGTTCACTCTATTGTGTCACCGGTACAAAATTTCAGGATGGCCGTGCTTTAGCAAGAGCAAGTCATTTTGATCGCCTCACGTTATCAAAACAGCAGATAGTCAGAAAACAGTGTGCTGCATCTTATGACATAGAATCAAATTCACGAGTTTAATCAGCAAGGTTTGGGGACATCTTCCCTCTTAGCCATTAAGTCTTAATGCAAGGTATATTCCTCTAGACGATCTGAGAGCGAGAGAGAGAGAGAGAGAGAGAGTCATCATACACCACAAGCCCTGAAATACAGCAGACTAAAAGTGAAGTGCAGGGGGTAATTAAAAAACAAAAAAATTATTTATTTATTAAAGTTAGACTATTTTAACCTTTTCCATCAAATTCGGCATGTTCAAATTAGATGGATACAGTGAAAATAACTCAACTTTTTCATACGGTTGCCATTCTCTAAATTGACTGACTTTAAAAGCAATCTCCTCCATCAATTTTTAACGGAAACTGATAGAACGTGGTGAACATATTGTTTGACATAATATCTTTAAAAAAAAAAAAAAATTGAAAAAATTACATGTTTTTTAGTCCTTCCTGTGAGAGCATTTTCTAGAAATATTTTAAAATGCCATGTAACAAAAAATCAAATTTTGCCGTTTTTTCATATTAAAAATCCATTTCTCTCTAAAACCTTCCAACCAAATGGGCCACGCATATGTACGTTTTTAGGTCGTTATGAAAATGATGAAAATTTGCTTAGAATCAGTCCGAAACAAAAAGTAGATAGTAAAGAAAAAATACAGGGTATTAAGAAAAATGCATTTGACGTTTTTTTTTTTTCTTTTTTGCGAAAAAATGGACATGGACAATTTTTTGTTCGGCTTTCAGCCTCGAAACAGCACTTTTTTTTTACAAACTAGCCCTCGCACCATGACTTTTGTGTCCCTCGTTGCCGTTTTTTTTTTTTTGTTTGGCTTTCTGGGCGTATCTTTTGCTAGCTACTCCTCATCATTATAAGGGCTCCAATAGAGTAAATAAAGGGTCTTGAGGGCCTGTGTGTGCTCCTGATATATTTTTTGGTCCAAACCAAGAGTGTTTTGACCTTTACTATGGCATTTAGCCCCCAACTGAGCTCTGAAGCAGCAGAAAGGAAGAAAAATGTTACTATTTATAAGACGTGGAAATTAATTTTAAAACGTTTACATTAACGGTCTGCATTTTTTTCGCCTCATAGTGGTCATCCAATGTCCATCCTGGCACTAGGGTTCAGGATATTGCTAGAAGTGGTCATGACCAGGTATCCTCTGCACTTTTTGTCTATATATATAATCTTACAGCGATGATCACGCGACTGCATGTTGGAGCCGGATGGAGCCAAATCCTAGTTGACAGTAGACTAGGCCTATCGTTGAATGGTCAGTGGTCAAATACGTTAGAATGGACATATCCACTTTTTGATACCATTTTTATTCGCGAAAAAGGGGTTAAACAGAAAACAAAACCCCAAAATCCCATTTTTGGAGCAAGTCCATATTTCAGCACCATGCGCGCGCGCTTTAAAACAAAATACAAACTCGTAAACATTATACAATAGATGCATGACCGCATTTATGTTTGTTTGTTTGTTTTTTACAAGTGTGAATCAATTGCACAACAAGATTTGGAAAATATAAAGAGTGGCATAACATTAATCCCTTTCTTCCTACATCTTACTCTTGTGTCGCGCTGTTCTGTACACTGTTTATCTAATCCATTTCTTAAAATTATTTGTAAATAAAGGTTTAGTTTTTATTGATCACTTTTATGTACAAGACTTTCCATATTGATCACTATTATCTCGGCATGATAGCCAAATTCATTGATCTCCTGACACATATTGGAGTATTTTATTAATTTCATTTTGATTCTATCTATCTATCTATCTATCTATCTATCTATCTATCTATCTATCTATCTATCTATCTATCTATCTATCTAT
>JBCAUA010021291.1:0-12699 GCA_038406235.1 Peronia verruculata | reverse complement strand
TAAGAAATATTTTTCAAAATACTTTCTTATATCCGACTTTTAGATATAAGAAAACTCGGATATAAGAAACCAAAAAATTCTCCCCCCCTCGAGTTTCTTATAACCGGCGTATACTGTATTTAATAATCTGATTGTCTTTAATGTGAAATTTTTTTTTCTAATTATGTGGTACAATATTTGAGCATCATCATAAAGATATTATGCCATTGATGTGGTGCGACTCACTTAACCTTAGAGAAAATAAAGACAGTAATTTACATCTATTTTTACTATTTTAAAATTTTCTGTAGGCAGAGGATATTTTACAAACACACTATAGATAATAGATGTGACACTTTTTTGTTTCTCTTCCTTGTACAAGAAGACTAGATACTGAACCTTAGCCCAAAGACACATTATTTTCATCAATATATTTTTATCTTATTGTCAGGATTCATACCACTACCAAGATACTTAATGAATGGAACACAGTGACAAAGAATGTTTCCTGTATTGTACATTTTTTCTATGATAAGCTTCCTCTTCTGAACAGATAATACTTGTTCATCTAATCTCATTATATCCTATATTGTAAAATCTTAGAAGTGCCTTCCTCAAAGAACTTACCTTGGCATTATCTGTAGTATTCTTAAAGTTTAATTTAATGAGCCATTTTTTCAGCCAGCTAGGTTACTTCCCTCTGCCAAGTACAAAAGGTGTAGGACAAGCATTGCAAAAGAAGGACAAAATTACTTTTTCACTTGTTATTTGAAACATGTGGTGTAAAAAATTATGAAAAAATTATCACAATAGGAAGAAAACATATTCACTATATGGTGAATTTTTCTGAATTTTCTGTTAATTATATTTCACATAACAAGCGAAAAAGTAATATTTTCCTTCATTACAATGCTTGTGTTATACCGCTCGTACTGGGCAAAGGGAAGTAATTTTGATGACGGTCAAAATGGCTCATTATGTTGCTTATCATGTTTTTTCTTTATTCTCTGATAGTTTTTGACTTTAGCAAGACATACAGAGACCAAACTGTCACCTGAGGCAGAGACTCTGATACAGAACTACTATACAGCCAGTCGCAGGGCCAGAACTTCAGGACTGAGTGGATCTGATGTTCCTCCTTCAGCTTTGTCTGCTATGTATGTAGGCAGTGGTCATGCTGTCATCCAAGAAAGCTATTTCCTATTCTTTTTTTTTTTATGGCGGATACATCTTTTTTTTCTTTTCATCTTTATTATAAGATATGCCAGCCAGCTGTGTTGCTGACATCTGAGAAAACTTACTTATTTTTTGATCTAGTTGCATAATATATGTACTAGTTGGTATATCTTTCCACATTTATCCCGACAATTTTCAAGATAATTATTCCTGTGTGAGAATGATTAGGATATTAATGCTGCATGCTTGTATCGTCTATCTGTGTGAATAAGATCATTGTAATACAACTAATATATTCTGCAAAAGCTGCATTATATCCTTTTGTATGGATTATGCCATCTCATCTCATCAACTTTTGTAAATATACAATGCAATAATATTCTATGTGTTTGAAAAATCTGTATATAGTTTCATGCATTACAATATCTGAACAGCACAAACCTGATATTTCACTCAGTTACAGTTATTATCTCTTTCTCATGAAGCCATACATATTAACCCTTGACCTGTGCATCATTTACAAGTACAGCAGGTGAACAGTCTCTCTAATGTGCACCTGGTATTTATACTAACTGGTCTTTTTGTGCTATGCCCCTGTCTCATAGCTGTGATATTTCTCAGCTTGTAGACATAAACTAGGGTTTAGTGGACCCTGTTTTGTCAAAATCTCACATGATAGGTATAGCTGCATCTGAGTCCATGTCAGTAGACTGTGATTTTTTTTTCTTAGAATAAGAGTGTGAGGTACACACTCTGTAGGGTCTGTAAGTACAACCGAATCCTGGCACTAGATAGCATAAAGACAGAAGGACAGAAATCAAAGTTCATATGGGCCACTCAGATCCTCTCAGGTGATCTGAAACTACAATCAAAAGAAATGATAGTGCATGAGGATAGTATCAGATACATGCAGTCTCTTTGATTATACTATACTGAATAATAGCATAGACTCCGCTGACCACTTGACCCACTCATCAAGTTTTGCATTGACCAGTGATCAAGGTCTTGCGAGTACAAGCCAGCTATAATTTCTATGAATGAAAGCTTAAGTAGCCTATGTGTCTATTTGTATAGATACCTCTCTTGTGCTCTCACTCTGTGTCATCATCAGACCACATTTGTATATTTCTTTTTAGTCACTGCTGCCCTGTCAATTTTAGCTGGTCTGGTTTAATAAGAATAATCTAAGTCCACGTGGTCAGAGAGATGGAAGCTTGCAGTAAGATTCTGTAATATGAATAAATACACCCTTATGTGAAGCATGGTGCAAGTAGTTGTATCATTTTATGAACAAATCTGTAATAGAAATAGTCTGTGTGACAAAGGATCATAAAATTGAGATCCATAAAAAATTGGCCTGTCTGTAGCACAATCCCTTCTCCACCATTAGCTCCTTTCAAATATTATTATATGTGAATATTAGATGGAGTTAGGGGAGGGATCAGAGGAAGACATTGGTCAGTGAAGGCTTAACGCTTGCATTGTGTCACTGTGAAGCCAAGGCGGACCTTCTACAGTGAAAACAAATACCTTGAAGCTAAGTACTGATGCCAACAATCCAGATTGACAAAACTTGGCAGCATGTGGCACAGGGCATTGCAGTGCTAAGGTAGATCGCAGTTCTAGATTTAAATGTTAAATCAGAATGTTAATTCTGTGATGTGCAGGTCTTTTTTCTTTCTTTGTTTCTGTCCTCTAGCAAATCTCTGGCTATAGCATTTGCCAAGCTGAAGCTCAAGCCAGCTGTGGATGAATATGATAGCCTGATGGCAGTCTTTCTATATGAGGAAAGTCTTGCTGCAAGGCATGGTATGATATTCAAATGTTCATAATATCATTTTTTGTAACTGTAACATATTTTGTCAAATAAGAAAAATTAGGTGTTAAGTTATAGGAGAGCCAGACAAGAAAGAAAATTATTGAGTCGAGATTTGAAGAACAGAGCTATCATGGGATTGCCTCACAGTCTGCAGTTTCTGCAATAGTATCCTACTTATATATGAGCACTAAACAAAATCTGTAAATCCAGAAATCTGTCTCTCATGTGCATAAACTCTTTCCGATTTAGAAAATATCTAAGAAAGATGCTTAAATTTTGATAATTTGTCCAAGAATCTATACTAAAAATTTACAACAAAACCCAGTATGGTCTCTGAAACTGCTGAATGTATGCATCTGAAATTCGGTACAGAAAATTGTTGCATAAAGATCTGCATTTCTACTTATATAAGGGCTTATTATATTGATGTTATTCTAAAAAGGTGATAGTAATTGAATTGTAAATTCACAAGGGTGTTTGATCTGAATTGTATGATCATAGAATAACTTATTATGTTGTTGCTCTCTCACTCACAGAACACCCAAGATAACAAGCACATTTTTTTTAGAAGCATTCAGATTAATCATCTAAAATATCAACGTCGTGGTGCACACACTTGGCATGCCACTTTGAGTCTCAGAGCAGTGTCAGGTTTACCTGTGTTTAAAAAAAACTCCCATGAAGGCTGTGGGTTCTCTTTTAATACCATATGAAAACCTTAGCGACAAATATATTTCTATCTCATTGACAATTCATGATAGTCAATGTTAATCACCTCACTGCAACAATAAGTACAAGGTCTATTCAAAAATCAGTCTCTTATATTCAGAAACACATCTTGCATTCAGGACGAACCTATCATTAATCACACCTGCTCCTGATCAAAACGTTCACATCAATATGTATAATCATTTGATAAGCCGCCACAAGCTGATCAAACAGCATTGAGAGCCCAGTTCACGCATACAATGTTTCTTAGCGTAACATTGAATAATAGTTGATGCCTCTGATTACTTGTGGGAAAGTAAAGCATGGATGCCAGTTGGCTAGTGCACAGTGAGCAGGACAGAGTGCAAGTTGGGATAGCAGTAGACAGAGGTGGTCTAGAAATTTGGCTTAGTAGTGAAGCAGTTGAATATGAAAGTATTATGAAGTTTGAACATCCTTTTATATTGCTTTGATAGACTGAACCCCATTTCTTTTCCCCTTAGACCATAACTACAGTTATCAAAATGAATCCTAAGGTATTAACTTTTCATATTTTGGCATAAGGACCTTGTGATGAAGAAAACAAAAAAAAAGCCATTGTAATTTGTAGTTTTTTGAATCGGAAGCCAGGATGTAATCTTCCGCTATATCTGCTATATAGTTGTCTCAGGATTAAAAAAAGAAATTATTATAACCTGTTTGTGAAAAAGTATGCTGAATCTGACAAAACTATTTCAGCCTGAGTGAACACAGGTAACATACTTTCAATAGAGTTCCAAAGTCTATAATTTATGGACTCCCCACAAAAACTGATTTGCTTCATTAATCTTTTTTTTTTGTTCTTTTGTTTGTAGGTTTGTCAGTTTTAAGCATTCAACCTCAGCCTCATATCTCTCAAAGTGGAATTGGGGACTTTCTAGGAAAGCAGGTGAATAAAAACAAAACAGAGTACATCGTGATAAAAAAGAGACACCATGAAAAGAGTGTACATTTGGAACAAAACAATAACAACAAAAAAACAACACTATATTGAAATATTTATGAAATCAGTATATCAGATACTACACAATGAAATCAGGCTCTAATCAAATTTTGGGTATATATAGAGTTATTGATTTCACTGTGAGGATCATTTGTTTCCCTTTTTGTGTGTGAACAATTTTTTGTTCTTCCTAGAGTAGAAGTTGAGATATTAGATATTAGAGATAATGAGGTTGACATGTTGCTGCAGCTGAATGTAATGAGAGAATGACCAATCACATTTGTTACTCTTTATAAATCTTTATAAGACCATGCCACTAAATTAATTTATGGGGTTTTACTCAATGTTTTTCTGCAAATTTTACTCTGAAATGAATTGTGAGATTGATATAGAAAGGTTCTCCAGAGAAAAAAAAATATGCGTTAAAAATTCATTCACCGTTGAAAAAAATGTGATTTGTCTTGTCGCCTGAGTTTGATAAGGGCCCAATTTCATTCAGTCGCATTTCATATTATCTTTGGAAAGGACAACAGGTCTAACTTGTCACAATTAGCATGAACCTGTTGTAAAGTAGTAATGAAGATAATAAGATAGTTAAATAAGAAGAATAGAAAAATCAATCCATTTTACAACCTAGTAATCATTTTTGCATTTCCTGTGTAATTCGTATCATTGGTAAAAAGTTTCCATATATATTTTCTTTTTCTGTTCCTTTTATTTTATTAGTAACATTTTTTTTTATGTTTTGTTTATTTCTAAATTGCATTCATCAGATCCAGTGGATGTCAAGTAAAATTTTGTTTCAGAATGATCTGATGATGCAACAATTCCATGTACAGCTTTTAAGATTTTGTGCCAGAGCTATGGATGATTACTCACTGACCAGGGAGGAATAAGAGGCCCAAAATAAAGACATTGGTTGTGTTGTTGTTATTTTTAATATGTTTGCATTTTTATTCATTAGTTAGCAGCTCAATAATTTATGTTTGCACATTTATGTAGCATAAAATAAAATATTTGCAATTTTCTTGTATTTTTTTTGTGATAATGATCTCTCTCTCTCTCTCTCTGTGTGTGTGTGCGTGTGCGTGTGAGAGAGAGAGAGAGTCAGTCAGTCAGTCAGTGAACAATTCAAATGCATTTGATAGCCAAGTAAAGAATAAAAAAATATTCATTATGAATCGGAGACAAACACAAATCCTCTATGCTGTATAGTCAGTATCATTACTGAGACATAAAGCCACAAAATTTCACACTGAATAAATTAATTGGCCTTGATGAGCATACACTCACTCAGTGTATGCTCAATATTGATGAAATATGTCATTGTTTATTGGAGATTTTATATCATTTAATTGTCATGGAGCAAGTTCATTTCTTTGATTCTCATTGTACTTACAATTCATATTTCAGCCTGTGATATGAGGTTTTTTCCTCATTTGTATTTTGTTGATAGATACTTGAATAAAAAGTTGACATCACATTAATTGTTTGGGGTTTCTTTCACTTCATAAGTTCTAGAGAGCATGACAGCGTATTCATGATCTGTTTTCTTTGAATGATGGTCAGAGTGGAGATAACGCATAGTTATTTAATGTGTCGTAATGATGGAGGCAAATCAATTCTCTTTATTTATAATTACACATATATGTACTTCATAGTGTAATATTGTAAGAACTTCAGCCATCTTATGGTCAGATACGCACAGAACTAGTGAATGCATTGTCCTGAATTGGTGCAAAGAATGTGCAAACTTACCCTCTTTAATGGGAGATGGTTTTGCAGATTATCTGCCCCTCTCAAAAGAGGAACTCATGTAAGGGGACATCATTTTGACCAGCTCTGTTACTTCCCTTTGCCAGACAGCAAGCAATGCAAACAGCAAGCAATGCAAAGAGAAAAAAAAAAAATTTGTCATTTGAAAGTCTGGCCACCAAAAAAAATTGATGAAATTATATCAAGAAGAAGATAACATTCTCTTTAGAATTTTTCATGGAGTATGTTTCAAGAAAAGGGCGCAAAGGTGATTTTATCTCTTTTTACACTACTTGTTCAATCCTGCTTTTGTCTGGTAAAGGGAAGTAATAGGACTGAGCATAATGATCTCCAATTAGAAGTACTAAAACTTCTGTAGTTCAAGTCAGGCATTGTCTTTAAAATATAGTTACTGCTGAATAATAAATTTAAAATGCAGCTTTAAATTATTCATCGCTAAAAAAAATAGTAATAATTAATTCTTTTTTTTAATTTTTAAAATAGAAAGCAGAGTGAGAGGAATACTCATAACATCATCTGTCTATGCTCAAAGTAGATAGTTGTTGATAAGTGTAATGCATGACAGGATGAAATAAAAGGCTATAAGTTATTTTATACATGTATTTTCTCTGGTAAACAATTTCTTCTCTTGTGATCAAACAACAAGTAAAGAACAAGTCTACATTTGTTGACACTATAGATCTATCAATATGTGATACCTATTACTACTAGAACTAAGTAAAATGCATCACACATTTCAAATTGTATTGTATTATCAACATACAATGCCGATAGATACAATATACACGAATTGTATCTGTAGGAAATCTTAACATCTTGGAGGGGGGGGGGGGTGTATAAGTGAAGGTTGTGATTTATATTTATATGCTAAATACAAAACTGAAAAACCCTGGCTTATGCCTCAAGATCTCTCTCCATAAATGCATATAAACAATCACAAGATAATCATCAATCAACAGCTGATGCATTGTTGATGACAATAATTTGCAGTTAAACCAATGTTATGTAATATAATTTCATGTAGAACAAAACGCCAACCCCGACATGTTATATCCACTAGATAGTTCATGCAATTTTCATCATCAGAAACTCTCATTATGAAATAATTTCATCGTTTTCCGCCATTTTTCAAATAGAATGAGCATATCATCTTCTGGTATCAAAATTCTTTAATTTAATTTTCTCAAATATAATCTTCAGAGGCAGCTATTGCGACATCATCCTGGCAATAACAAAGCAAGAGTAGCCAGGTTGGTTTTCTCCTTAGAAAAGGACGTGTTGCAGAATCTCATTGGCTGTCGAAAGCCACGGAAGTACTTCCGTTACCTACAGCAAGATGGCAGCCTTCATTCGGTTAGCGGCGTTCTGCTGTTTTCTTATGTTTGTTACAGTTTTTGCACAACCTAAAAGAAAGGAAGTGAGTAATTTAAACAATGCATATCTGATTAATGTTGTATATGTACCTTCTGGTAATGAAGATATTTTAATTCCCCATTATTCATCGAAAGCACTGGTAAACTCCGCCTGTTCAGGGAAGTAGATTCTAGTCAATCTAGATCTAGAGTAGATCTAGATCTAGTCTAGATTTAACAGAGAAGTTCCAGAAGTGGCCCAAATGAGACTGATCTTTCTGTTCTCCAATTCTTCACAGTGTTTTATATCTGCACGATAAGATTTACACTCTGTATAATAAAGTATGGAAAGTAATGGAGTTTACTTTTTTTTAAAACAGTACCTGTTTGTAGTTGTAGTAAGTAGCCTACTAGACGTTTCTAATCTTGAGATCATTAGTAGCGGGGGTGCCCCTATTTGCAGTAGATCTAGAGATCTAAGGTCTGTTCTGTAGCCAAGCACTCGCAAGCTTTTTGCCTTGCACTTACTGAGCAGCGTTCCATAGCCAAGCACTCGCAAGCTTTTTGCCTCGCTGCTTGCCAGGCACAAGCACACCCACCGAGGTGCTTACTCTTAGCAAGCAAAAATGGCAGCGCCGATCTGTTCAAGACAGCCAGTGGCATGGATGATTCAGTGGGCGTGATGTAGATCTAGGAGTTTCCAGTTGGGCTCTCCGTGAAAATGTCAGTTCTAGATCTAGATCTAGTTGTACGAGGGGGAGTGGGAGAAATCTCAAACCTGATTTTTAAAAAAATTATTTATTATCATTATTATTTTTTGCAGCAACTTCTTGCATAGAAATGCCGACGTCTAGCTATTTCAGATTGATAAATCATGAATGTTTAGCACGTTCAAAACTCCTTCGCCGTTAAAAATTGGATGGAAAGTAAGTGGAAATTTCGATCTCCGCTCGAAATTTCCCACATTTAAATGAAAACATTAAATAATCCCAGAAATCATATATATTAAGCTATTTTATTGTCATGTAATCGTCTAAGTCTACATCGAACATAAATTTCAATCGCATGAGAGAGGATTGCTGAGCAACTATAAACAGCTGTTTTGTGCTAGCCAAGCACTCCATTCCATACGTTGTGCTAGCCAAGCATGGTGCTTGGCGAGCACACGAAGGCAAAAAGCTTGTGAGTGCTTGGCTACAGAACAGACCTCTGAATCTAGATTCTAGATCTATTTGACAAGGAGAAACCACTCCCTATTTTTAGAACTACTGCATTTTCTATAACTTTTGCAGCAGTAAAGGTGTTGAATTTATAATCCCATAAATTGTAGTGTGCGATAAAATAGTGAAGAATTAACAGTAAATAATTTTCCTTGAGGAAAACTAAAATCCCCACCCCAAGTTTGTTTTTCGCATTCATTGTTTTACTCTTTTCCAAGAGCAGTCTGAGTTGTTAGTAATGTTACCTTTGTAGAACATTACAATAACCCAACAGCCTATCGTTGCACATTCAGCTAAAATGTGGATCGTTTGATGTGAAGAAAAAAAAGAACAGATAAAAAGTGACAGAAAACAAAAAATGAGACACTGATAGCCATAGGCCTATGTTATTAGTTATGTAACATTAATTTTTTTTTGCAGTATATTACCCTTGTTCATGCTGAATGTTGTACAAGTGACCAATTTTATGATCTTGCTTCCACTGGAGAGTAGAAGGCTCGAACCTGAGATTCTCCATGATTGTGTTTTGTTTTTAAAAAGTTTTTTGTCTGTTTGTTCTTTTTTTGCTTCTTCTATTAAATATGGTGTGTAGGCCTATTTATTTTGTTGGAATGTTATATTTTTAAAATTTTTTTTTAGGGAATAGTTCAATGAGATGTTTACACCCTACTAGAGCTTAAGGTGGAAGATTTTTTTGTGTGTGTGTGTGTGTAATTTCTTTTATATTCTCTGTATCATATTATATTATTATGTCTTTGTATGTTTTAGAGAAAACTTTTCTTCTTTTGTTTTTTCTTTTTTTTTTTTTTTCTGTTTTTAAGGATATAGCTGAAGAAGGTGTGGTATGGAGGGATCTAGATCTAGCTTGGAGTCAGACCTGAGACTTCTGGACTCTATGATCTTTAGTCTTAAATCTTTTTTGCAATTAAGAACACATTGCCGCATGACTGCCATACATAATGAGGCTTTATCAGAAGTTCATCTTGCTATTAATGATAATAGACACTGTGAAAATTGTGGATTTCCTGGGTAAATCAACACCCTCCTGCAAATGAATATATGGCGGCAGTCCTGTCTACAGTGGTACCACCGCCACATATTTTCTATTTGCAGTTATGTCAAAGGTGTGCTTATTTAGATCTAAAGGCCCAATATCAGCTTGCAATTTGCCATTTATAAAATATTGAGGGGTAATGGAGGGAATTGACCATTGGAAGAGTTCTCAGAGCACTGTAGGACATTTGTGCTGCATTTGGACTAATTTGCCATTGTTATATAATGTGTGTTTACATGATGAACAAACAGTTTGAACAGGAAATATGATTTTAATCTCTTTTTCATAATCAAATATTTCCATGTTTCATTTCACATTCTAATATAGGATGGAATTGGAGAGAAAGTCCACCAGTTGATGGAGTGGAATAACAAGAAATCTATCATCCGTTTAAATGGGGACAAATTCCGGCAGTATGTGAAGTCACCTCCGAAAAATTACTCCATGGTGGTAATGTTAACAGCATTACAACCTCAGAGAGGCTGCTCTGTATGCAAGTAAGTACTTAGCACATATTTTATTCATCATAATATCCTTTTTTGAGAATGTTGTTATTAAGTAAAGTGTTATTCAGTACACAAGCTTTTTGGACCATTGATGTTGTTAGTCACAACTGCCTCTTTTATTCGTAGACTGGTTACAGTCTTCAAGTTAGGGCAAATTTTGTGTTTCTGTCTGATCTACAGGCAAGCCAACGATGAATACCAGATTCTTGCCAACTCATGGAGATATTCACAGCAGTATTCCAATCGCCTCTTTTTTGCCTTAGTTGACTATGATGAGGGACCTGATGTATTTCAGAGTGTAAGTAGGCCTATGATGTGATTCTTCAGTGTGAAATTTTTGAAAATAGTATCAAGGAATTTAGATAACATTTATTAATCTGAAACAACCCATCCAATGG
Organism: Peronia verruculata; assembly: GCA_038406235.1. Taxonomy (NCBI): domain Eukaryota; kingdom Metazoa; phylum Mollusca; class Gastropoda; order Systellommatophora; family Onchidiidae; genus Peronia; species Peronia verruculata. The sequence goes on along the minus strand of JBCAUA010021291.1, from coordinate 1,729 downwards.
TCTCAAACGCCGTAGAGTGCATTGTCGTGAAATTTTGAAAAAGATTGCATTTTTTTTTTTTTTTTTTACAGTGCAAATTTAACATGTTGTATGATTTTATTGTTTGCGGTTTTTCAGTTCACTTTGATATTACTGTAGTTCGTATTATTATTTGTTTTGCTTTTCAAAGTTTGCGTGAAAAATGTCTGTTTTCTGTAAGGTAAATTTCAAGTCACCTGCATTGGGAGTAAGAGTTGAATATTAAAATGTCTGCTTTAATTTTTATGATAGTGAATTTATTCCTTTGCAGATGAAGCTGAATACTGCACCTGTCTTCATGCACTTCCCTGCAAAGGGGAAGCCCAAGAAAGGGGACACACTTGACATTCACAGGTATGTATTTATTTATAGTATGTTTTACAATAATGGAAAATTGCCCCTACGATAGAAAGTAAATAAGTATTGTTACACATAGAGTGTCCAAATCAGCCTGCTATCTTAAAAGATGGGAGGACTTTTGCATGAGCTTTAGTAAATCTTATAGGATGTTTGGGGTTTTGTGCTTTATTATCTTTTTTAAAGCAGGCCCTCAGGCCATGATACATCATGACATTAATTAATTTATCACTTTACCCCATATAGTTACTGCACATCACCGCTGTTAGTAAATCTCTAGTCAGTCTGTGTTGTTAGACACAGCACACCTCTGATACTTTCATTTCCTGTGTCTTCTTTTGTGTACATGTCACATGAAGTTGTTCTCAAATAGCATGCCCCTCCCCCACCTTCCACCCCATTCCACAAAAGGAGAACTAATTTTATGTCTGTTTTTGAGTGAAATCAGTCCATGAATTCACTGTGAGCAAAGCAATGGGTAAACAAAAATTCTGAAATGTCAGTGTGAAAATCAGATGTAATATGGATGCACCTTATATCCCTTTTGGTAAGACGTGGAGGATATCTGCACCAGCAGCCATAAAGGTTAAGAGGGTAATGATTTTATGATTTGTCCTCATTGAATTTGTATCAGTTGATCAGTATTTGATGTGAAAGTGAATAAGTTACATGTTTCATGTATTTTTGTAAATTATTACAAAATTCAATCACTCTTTCAGAGTTGGATTTGCTGCTGAGCAGCTTGCTAAATGGGTTGGTGAAAGAACAGATATTCAGGTAATCACTGTTTATTGCACCTTGAAAGCTTTTTTATTTTTATGAGTTTTCAGTCTGAAATAAAAAAAAAAAATCTAAACAGAAAAAAAACAAAAAAAACAAGCAAAATGTGGATCTTTTTATCAGTGCATTTGACAATATTTATATACTTAGTGCTGTCTACATGAAGCTGATTAGATGTACAGGACCTTTCATAAATGAGTGCAATAGGAGTGACTTCCCTGGGCAACTTTTCAACAAACCGAGCACTGGGACGTTCCGGTCGCCATTGTTTACACTTAGTTACTGCTAACCACGGTGAGATGCTGTTGCTTTTGCTTTTGAAACAATAAGCGAGCAGTCATGGAAGACTTTATTGTGTCACTTTATCGCTTCTGGATGATCAGCGGTTGCGATGGCCACGAATTAGACGCCTAAAACTGATATGAACAGATCTTGGCATCATAAAAGGTAGGTGGTAACAAATCACGTCTTTCTTCAGATAGTATCAGTACTATCACTATCACTCAGTCTCAGTGTCAGAAGCGTCAGTCAGCCTGTTGATCCTGCTTTGATTTCAATTCAAGTATTTAATGCT
>JBCAUA010021280.1:0-12699 GCA_038406235.1 Peronia verruculata | reverse complement strand
TCTTTCTTTTCCTGTCTCTCTCATTTAGTATCTGTTCCATTTTACTCACTTTAGAGAGCTGTTAGTTGAAATTTGTGAACTCACACCACACATCTTTCATTGCTGGCCCTTCCATCACTGAATGATTTTTATATCATCTTGACTGATATTTGTATCTCATGGGGTGATATTTGTGTGCTCTTGAAGGGTGGAGCTTTGATCAAAGCCAGACAGCAGGAGTATCAGTCATGTCTCTTTTAGGGGGGGGGGGGCCACTGCGAGACTGAGCATGAAATATACCTGTTTCAGGTGTTTGATTGAGACGAAGTATACCTGCCGATAAGCTCAGGTTTGAGAATGGCTGAAACAGACTTAACATCTGGATTTCAAATGTCTGCTATTGCTCTGTTCCAGCCAGCTTTACATGGAATGACAAAACAAGACATGTGAAATTTTATTAGGCTTGTGTCATTCATTTTACATTTCATATTCTTGGCTGATAAATTGAATATCATTGCTTGTCTGAAAAATCTCATAGCTTTCATAACCTGAAACTTCAGGGGAGACAAAAAACTCTTTCTGCCTTGTATCCTATTATTATTTTTTATTATATCTAAAAAAAAAAAAAAAAGGAGACCTTACAGTAATCATTCCACTTTGTTTCATTGGCATAATTTTTGCTTTATGCGCTACAGTTTAGACCAGAAAAATGAAAAGGGTATAATTCTGAAGTTATGAGGTTTTATTAGAATGGTAATGATGTAAATTTTTTTCTGACTATATATATGAACTAAAAAAGTGAGAGGAACCCTGTCATAGGTGAATTTCATTTTTTTTTTTTCCCCCCTCAATTTCAGATTTGTTGTGCAGGAACTGTTTGATACAGAGAAGGATTATGTGAAAGATTTAGCCACCATTGTAGATGTGAGTATCTGACCTGATTATCTTGATGTAACTGTCCTTGAATACATATTTTTGTCATTTGCCTTACTGAGTCAGTCAGTTTGTCAGTCTGTCAGTCAAGTCATCAGTTAATTTGTCAGGCATTTAGTTGTTATTTAGTTTTAGTTAGTTAGTTAGTTAGAATTAAGTTAGTTAGCTATTTAGTTGTTTGGTCAGAAAGTTATTTGCTTAGGTATTTAGGTTGTAAGTTAGATAAGTTTATTAGTTAGCTAGCAAGCTAGCTAGCTAGCTAGCTAGTTAGTTAGTCACTCAGCTGGTTGATTACTTAGTTGGCTGCTAGTTATATAGTTGGTCAGTTAGTTAGTTATTTAGTCAGTCACTCAGTTAGTTAGTTAGTCAGTCACTCAGTTAGTTAGCTAGCTAGTTAGTTTGTTTGTTTGTTAGTTAGAGCTAGTTAGTTGGTTTGTGAGTTGGTTGGTAGGTGAGTTGGCTAGTTGACTAGTTGGCTTGTTTGTTTGTTTGTTTGCCATGGTTTGTATGTTATGAGTGCCCCTCACTCTTGTTGGGCAAACAGATGGTTACATGAAGAATCTCCCACAACAGGTTTCTCAGCTCATGTGTTGGTTTTGGTTTGTGTGTTTATCCCCAGGGGTATATGACCTACATGAGAGACAACCCCTTGCCTGATGAGATGGAGGGCAAAGATAAGATTGTCTTTGGCAACATTCACCAGATCTATGACTGGCATAATGAGTAAGGCTTTTGAGGTGGAAGAGAAAGAGAGATGAGGAATGAGGGAAGGAAGTGAGAGAAAGAGAAAGAGTGGATGGGGGGAGGAGGGAGGGAAGGCAGGGAAAGAAAGATATAGAGAAGAGGTTGGAGAAAGAGGGAAAGAAGTGGGAGATGGAGAGAAGGTGGAAAGAAAGACAGGAGAGAGAGAAAGTAGCCTATCTGTTAAAGAGTGGTAGAATGACAGGAAAGAAAGAGACTGTTGGAAGAAAATTGGAAAGAGGGATTGAGACAAAGACATAAAGATGACAATCCATTGGTGAAAAATAGTAAGATAAAACAGGTGCACTCTCAAACTTCAGACTATGTAAAGAAGGAAGAAAGTTCTTTGTTTCATCTTGTTTATTTCTGAGGTATAAAGAAAAAGTGTATTCCTTTTGAGTAAATGTACTTTAGTTGGGTATTCACATAAAATATGACATTCATCATTGTGTGTCAGGGATTCCAGTTTTATCTGTTTGCATATAAGATGAGAGTGCTATTTTGCTGTTCCATATTTTCCCCAGAACAATGCTTATGGAGCTGGAGAAATGCTTGACCAATCCTGGGAGAGTGGGGTCCATATTCATCCGCTATGTAAGTATACTGGAAATATTTGTGGATAATGGTCTTGTTTATGAATGTCATTCAGAAATCATACATAGCAAGATATTAGAAAGGAAATCCTGCATAGATTTTTCAGCCTGCTTCTATATACTTCACATTGTCACCATACCCATTGTTATGGTTATGTTTTATTTACAAAACTATTTGGTTTTTTTTGGTTCCGGCCTTTCAACCTTAGCAGGTTATCTCGGCCCAAATGCTTGATTACAAAACTATCCTTTTTTGTATGTCAATTTATTTTTTTTTTAACGCATTACAGTCCTATAACTTCTGGTAAGCTCAAGGACGTGAAATTTGATGTGAAGGAAAGTTTAAAAAAAAAAAATTTTTTTAAAATAGAAAGACTTTGAATTAATGAAGAAAGTTTGAACAGATAGATTATGGGCGGACACAAAAAATGATAGTAAGTCTTCCTTGTGTCTCCCCCATCTCAAGCAGCTGTTACTAATTCAAGCACCATTTCTGCCAGTGTGAATCATGTGCTGACTTAGAATTTGGGCATAGGTGCATTTTTATTAGAATAGAGACGGCCCAAAAAAAGTGCAAAATAGTTATTATACAGTATATTGATACTTGTATTAGGATCTTATTATTTTTTCATCGCCTCTTTTTTTCCCAGGAACGTAGATTGTATATGTATGTAAAGTACTGTGAGAACAAGCCTAAGTCGGAGTATGTAGTTTCTGAGTACCTCGACACCTATTTTGAGGTAAATATCCACGTTTGTTGGTTTGTTTGTTTGTTTGACTGTTTGTTGTTTTTGTTTGTATGAATACTGATTTGGGTTTGTGAAGACACATCTATATCTTCAAGGGAAAAAAAAAATCCAGACAGTCACTGTCATTTGAAACGTTCATTGAGACAATGAGGTAAAATCACCTGTACTTTGCAGGTACTGTGTATTGCCCAGAAGGAGAGGCAATGTATGTGATGATGAAGGATATTTGTCCACATTTACCTTCAAATGTGATGCAAATTGATGATTGTAAAATGGCAATTTTAATCTGACATCAGAGGACTACTCACCCACTATTTCACATCTCACTTGATACTGAATGATTGGGCAGGGTGTAAGAGGCAAGAAACATTTGTGACATTGTGACAGAAATTGTAGCTAACTATTCCTATTGGCAGTAACAAAACTTCTGTCTTATTCTTTACAGTCTTTTATGTCTGGTCCAGTCCCTCACATCTTCCATATGTAGAACATTCTGGCTCTGACTCGATCCAACTTCCCCTTGCCCATCTCCATCTGTACATGGTTATTCAGATTATGTAAGTTAATTACCTTTAGGCAGGGCAGGGAACAGTGATGTAACAGGCTTTCCTGTAGTCCTTGCCACTGCCTCTCTGCCTCCTCCTTCTCACATTTTTTTTTTTCTTCTTCTTCTTCTGGCTGACTAAGACTTTTGTACAATGTTACACAGGTTATGGGCTAACACTCTGCTGTACTGCCCACTGACTTTGGTATCTACAGACCAACTTCAGGGGTCATCCCCAAGTCATTGGCCTCTCTTTGGCCCTAACACCTTAGCTTTGCTGTGGACATGAATGAGTGGTTAATGACATACCCAAGAATTCCCCCATATACCTGTGAAACTTTGATGATTTCCAGTTTTCACTGTGAATCATTTGTAAGATGTTGCTCATCCTTTGTTTCCACCTTGCTGAACTTTAACCAGCTCAGCTGGTGAGATATTAAATACTTTTACATTCCCTCAAACAACTTTGGCAAGAAAAGGGTTAAGTCTATACATGGTCTGATGACCATCTGTTCTGTCCTCAATCCACCTCTTCCTGATCAAGCCATTTTTTTCCTTCTCTTTGCTTTTGGAGTATTTGTTTGGCATCCCACCTTACATCCTGTTTGTAATATAAGCTCTCAACAAATTGGCTTCACACAAGCAAAACTGTATCCATATTTTGTTTCTCTTCCTACATTTGTTTTTACAGATTTGTTATGTGAACGCACATTCTAATCATTAAGGCTCATTTTTCCCATATACATTCTAGTTTATGCCTTAAAGGTCAGCCATTGAATAACCATGACTCAAATATATCAAATAGAAATATCTGCTTTTAGCAGTGACTAAGGCAACAACTTTTATCAAATACTAGAATCACAGTGTCAGAGAATTATTTTAGAAAAAAAAAAATTTTAGGTGATTTTATTGCTAGATTGAAAAAAGGACTGGCATATGCATTGGAGAGACAATGGGATATGTGTACTTGTTTGATGAAGATCTACTGTAGATATAGTTATTTTTATCTGGATTTGTGGCAGATAATATAGGGCTTTAAGTCATCAAGAAAGACCAAGTAAAGATATGTATTGTAAAAGCTGGGACATGTTTACTTGCACTCATAAGGGCTACGCAGGTACATTCTGTAAGAATATAAGAATAGAAATGTCTGTCTGTTCCTTCATAGCAAATGTATCCCAGGTAAACAGCAAACATCCCAGGTAAACAGCAAACATCCCAAGGGTCAGTATTGGCAATATGGGTAGCTTGTAGAACACCTGTGGTCAGTTGGCTACTTTTGAGCAGGATAAGGTGGTCTCACACCTCATTAGCTTTGTTAACATGTGACGCAGACAGAGCTGCTGGCTACCAAAGATAGCCCAAGGGAGGAACGTAAGTCAGATGGAAAACTGGAAAACATTAGAGAAAAAAAAAAAAACTAACAGTAGACAGAATCTCAGCTTACTATTGTCTAACACAATATAATGAAGCCAATAAGGCAGACAAAAGGATACATTGAGATGAATTATGGAGAGCCAGGAATTGATTTCTGAGAGCAATTTTTCATTCCCTTCACAAATAGTTTTGACAGTTGGTAAATCTTATACGTCAGGACAGCAATTTTTTTTTTTTTAATCAGCCTATTATTTCAAGGACTGTTTTGGAAGTCATCTTTCAGTCCATTTGTAACCTATTTACATGAACTAGTGATTTTATTTAATAGTCTACGTATACAGGTGTGACGTGAAGCGAATATTGTGCAGCCTAGTGAAATGAGTCAAATATCAAAAAGGACTTCATCAAATCAGAATTTTCTGATCATGGGATCACAAGAGTAATCTCTGAATGTGAATCTATATATGTTGGCACAGAGGAGTTATGGCCAGCTAATTTTGCCACCCGTTTGAAATACAGTTATGTCTATTTCCATTGACATTAGTAGTTTCATAGAAAACTTAACACCAGACTTGTTTCACCTTGGTGCAACATTTAGAACATATTTCAACCACTGGAAGTATTATGTAACAACGACATGCACAGAGTTGCTGATTATTTATACTTCTATCACAAAATCACAGTATTATACAGGTGTGACATGCAGGAATTATTAAGTACATGTTTGGCTAGATTTGTGTGGAAAAAAACAATTCTAAAATAGATGCAGTATGGGAAAGGTCCTGGATTACCCAAGAGCTGGCAACATTCTTTATCCGTTTTTTTATGGACATCAGGTGTTAGGCAGCCTGCCATAGATTTAATGATGTCTATCGCATCAGCTGCCTTGTCTATAAGATTATGTTCATAAAGGCATACACATTTCATGGCTGCTGAGGGATATCTTGTTTTCTAATACAGATATGTGAACAGTTTGAAAAGCTTTATGTTTTTACAGTAAGATAACAAGTAACAAAGTGTCACAAGTACATTTGTAAGTTCTTAAATTCTGTTAACTTTCAAGGATCACTTCTTTGGAACTTTTGAAGACTGAGAAAAAACAACATTAAAAGTTGAATACATGTATTTGAAAGTTTATTTGATAATATTTGATGGAAATGAAGATACTATCTCTTGGTGATATCTTGGATTTCATACATATGTTCGCCAACCTTGTTATATTAAGCCCAGTTTTTACATTGTCCCATCACTTAACGTACATGACCTTCTCTACACTAATTCGTCTTTGAGATGCGTGCAAAATAGTCTTGGGCCTAAGTAACTGCTCATTTTACTGGTCTCCAGAGAGAATAGTTTGGGAGATACAGCGTCCATCATGACATATGTGACAGATAATATATTTAAAAACTGTGCGAAACCATCCTGGCTTCCCTTACTACAAGTAAATCTTTGTATGATTGCTTTTATATGTTCACATATCTTTTTTGAGAATAGTTTTTTTCTTCCACAGTCCTTTATCACCTGTTATAAACATCCTTTGATGTACCTTTCTAGCTCATAAATGCATTTTTCCCTGTGGAGTACAGTACAACTCTGATTATACTGATGCTAATAATGATCATGCTGATTGTTAAATCCCAACCCAAACAAACAAATAAACATCGTCAATACTTGAACGATTTCTAACGTTCTGTGTTATTGTTTTTGTTTGGATCTACAGGAGGTAAGACAGAAGTTGGGTCACCGCCTCATGCTGCCAGACTTGCTGATCAAACCTGTACAGAGGATCATGCGCTACCAACTATTGCTCAAAGTGAGTGCTTATTAGGTCGTACTTACTAGTCTGTTTTTCTGTCATTGCACACAAATAAGACTTAAATGACCCAAAAGTATTTTTCTTCATTGCACACAAATAAGACTTAAATGACTTGACAGTATTAGTCTGGTCAAGGAAAGGAGAAAACCTTATTATTTGTTTGGTTTATTTCATTTTTAAAGGGAATAAATGCCTGCATATTTGTCTTTAAAAAAAACAACAAAAAAACACATTTTCCTGTCACTGGGGAAGAAGATGGATTCAGTGGGAAAACCAGGAAATAATGTTGGGTATGAATATCTTGACACGAAGACTTATAGTGAAACGATTTTTGTTCTCCATGTGTTTATTTTTTTTTCCCAAAGTAAATACACTTTTCCACTGATGATAATAACTCAGCATAAGAACTTTGTCACCAGACCTTTCGCCTATTCCTGCAACAATTGATTTTTTTGATTTATTTACAACTTTATCACTGTGATAATTATGGACACTTTTAATTAGCTGGTTATATGTTATATGAGTACTCAAATATCAAGGTTTCCTCTTGCAAAGCTTTATGTACACATTATGAAAAAATTTGCTTCCCTGTTTATTTTTTTCTCCAGCAATAAAGCACTGCTTTCAACAGTTCATTTTTTGCATTGTTCATATTTATTTGATTGACATGCAAAGAGGAATTTCATTGTCTTATTTTATGCTCTTCCTTTGTGGTGCTTCACACCTCATGCTTAATTTTTCCTGAGGTTTCTAAAATCAAATTAAAAGTTCTTAATGTAGCCAAGAACTGATAATAAATTAATGGACTATTCATTCTGCAGTGCTAGAGTCTAGATATAAAGTAATTAAATTGATAAATCTTCATAATTGCAAATAAAGTAAATATATCCATTATAGCAAGCTGGTCTTGTCTAGCTGAAGGATCATGATTATTTTTTGTTTACTCTTGTTTTTCTCTTATATATCTCTCCATCTTCATGTCTCCTTTCTTAGACCAGTTATCAGTTTTGTTTTTTTCTTTATCCTTCTTTTTATTGTTGCTCTTGTTCATGCTGTCTCATCTCACATTTTGCTTTCCCTGTCTGTTTGTTTTCCTCTCCTCCTTCATCACTGGCCCTTTGTTTTCCTTAGTAATAATTTGAAATTGCTGGACCCCCTTTTCTGTGGGTCAGTTTCTCCAGTTCTTGGTGTTACATATTGATCACGAAAGCGCAATTTCAGAAAATAGAAACATGCAGTAAGCATATGGCAAATGGCTTTTTTATAAACATGTTTTGATAAGCTCTGGATCGACATTTACATTGTTGATAACCACTATTACACATCTTAATATGCCTTTTTAGATTGTAAAAAAGTAAAAGTAAAAGTACCATCCCTTGACCCCCAAGAGGGGAAATTGGCTTGGCCATTTCAGACTGTGTCGCCACTGTGCAGCGCCACTGTACTTCCCCCGATATTCATCAGGTAGCCATTTTACAGATGGGTGGGCTGAGGAAAATTGTGTGTTAAGTGTCTTTCCAAAGGCTGCAGCACAAATCACTGAGCGAACAAGCCACACAGTTGTCGTTATCAGTAGTAGGCCTACAATGTTTGGTGCAACATAGCTCCAGTTCTACTGATTCACGGGTAAACAAAAGCCCATTTCCGAGTACTCAGATCCAGTTGTCCGTCTATTTGACCTGTTCCTCTCGCTCACACTCTCAGACACTATTATCAAACTGCTGTTCTTATGTCAGTTTTGCTATCAATATTGTTCCCTATTTAACTCCGTATCCTGTGTTTTTGTTTGTTTGTTGTTTTTTTGTTTTGTTTGTTTTCCCCTCATATCAAGTTCTCAGCATTCCCATTTCAGTTTTTAGATTTTAAATGATTATTTTTTTGTGTTTGTTTTTCAGTTGCTGTTTTTGTGTTTTCTATCATTTAATTTTACTGGGTTTTTTTTTATAAAAATTATATATCAAGTTGTACTTTCAATGCATTCCTTTAATGTCTAACTTTGGATTGAAGATTGAAAAAAAGTCGTAGCTACTTGATGTATAAGTTTCCACTTCATGCACAATAACTTGCTTGTTAAAAATATTATATTTGATCAATTCATTTCTAATGTTGTATCTATGCCTGTGTTTTTTTAGGCATGTTTTCTAAACTCCCCTGTGTTGTGTTTTTTGTGCATCACCAGGACATTCTCAAGTACACAGAGAAAGCAGAGGAGGATACAACAGAACTGAAGAAAGCACTACGTGTGATGTGTGTAGTTCCCAAAGCAGCCAATGACATGATGCAAGTGGGGAGATTACAAGGATTTGATGTGAGTGGATTCTCTCTCTGTATATCTCCTTCTTCTCTCTGTCTCATTTTTTCCTCCTTTCTCTTGTTATCCAGGTGAATAAAATTGAAAGAAATGCAAAGAGAATTTTTTTTTTTTTCCCGATATTAGGTATATAAGTAGGTTCATTGCTCCCATCTGCAGTTGGTGAAAGCCTGCCATTGGTGGGATGTCTTCCATGAAATGTCATCCTCAACGTTCTAGGGCTGACATCTCTTCTCTCTCTCCTTACTCCTGTCTTGCTGTGCTGCAGTCTTTTCTCTTTTCTTCTTGATGTGTAAACATATCTTACAGCCCTTGATACAAAAAAGCTGTGATCAGGCTCATGTGCTGTTAAAACCCAACACAAACACAAACTGTATGCCCTCATCCTCTCTTCCAAACCATTCCTGTGAGTCATAGAGAAAGTTAGAAAAGAGAAGTGTTTGTACCTGGTTCATAACAATCAAAGCTATTCATGGCTCAAACTAGAAGCACTTACCATGAATGGCTAGCACTCATAGATAGAAATAGAAATCGTGGGTGTCTTGTTTATTTGTTTGTTTGTTTGTGTTGGGATCAGTATGTATTCCCTTATTCCCAAACACACAGAAGTTAAGTGTGAAAGAATGAATTATGTTTGTTCAAAAATAAGGGCTTTTCACTGGGTTGTGTAATATGGAAAAAGAAAGAAAAAAAAAAACAAGAAAAGAAAAATAAGGTGTTGTTATGTTTGATCATTTGCCTTTTTATTATTTAACAACATTTGGAATTGGTTTTCAAAAGGCTGCATAGTACACACTGTTAACACTTGCAGGGGAAAAAGACATTCCGAGAACAGGTGTCTGTCTATGTCTCTTAATGTGAAAGCCTCATCTGTTGATTCCATTCTGTTAAGTGAAAGCAAACATTAATTAAATGTTGAGACAGTAATATGTCTTCTCAAACAAAGATTCAGTACTTTAAAATGTTTGTTGTCCATGTGAGTATGGACCTATCACCATTCACTGGGTCTCACTAGAGTATTGGATTCTTTAAATTTACTTCACAAAACTTTACCTACAGTTTTTCAAAGGGGGGCAACCCTCCCTGAATTCTGGATTATCATCACACCTAATCTTTTAGCAGCCACTGTTTCTTGACCTGTCTGATGCTAGACTAGAATGCTAGAACAATTCATGGGCATTTTGTGGGTTGATGGGGCATACAAGTTCACAACAGATATCACTGTGTTTTTGCAAGCCAGAAATGTATCACAGAAAGTTAGATAATTGGGGGTCATGGATCACATGCATGCATTATGTCCAAGAGTGGGTTGTCTTTTGTGTTTCTTCAAATGTTTATTTCTTGCACACCTGCTTTATATTTCTGATTTTGATGAAAAACGCATCGCAGTGGATTAAATATGTACGTTTTTAGTCTCATGAGAGCATAATTTGATATCTAAGTTCATTCCTTTTATTTTCGATGTTATGTTATGTTGTGGTTTTTATAAGCTTTTCCACCTCCTGAAGTGGTGGTTATCTCAGCTGTCCACAACCGTGGTCAAAAAATAACATAATACATGTGTTATGTGGTTAATTTTGTTTTCGAAGGATTCTTTTATCAATTTATATCTCAATGTGAGGACTGAATAAATTGATAAACAGTTTTGAATAATCCTGAGTTTGATTCTCAAACCAACTTAACTCTACCTGTTAGTGTGTCATATGTAAGAACACTACTAGACAATTGAAGATTGAATGATTTGAACTCAACTAAAAACAAAGGCCTAATGTCTATGCGGACTAAGCCTACGCAGCTCGAGCACTACCAGGATAGGCAACTGCACACGGGGCCTCCCTCCCGGGAGGGCCCACCTTACGTCACGTCACCTCCACATTCCTACCACATAACAACACTGCAAAGCGCTGACCGCTCGCAGTCATTAGGGGATTGGTATCAAAGACAATTGAAGAGAAGACAACAGGAAGATAGAAAAAAGAGAAAAAATTTGTGCTCAATTTGGTTTGTGATTTGACTCGGAGTTTTTTTCTATGGATCATACTGATGTGTTATTTTATTTCTTACAGGGTAAAATTACAGCTCAAGGAAAGTTATTATTGCAAGTAAGTATCAATTGTGCACTTTTTAATGTTGTGAGAAGAAAATTTATGTTTGTAGAAGAATTCTTTAGGCATTTCCTTTTTCATTGTTGATGTTTTTTTTTTTCCCTTATTTTTTTCACTGTCATTATAGCATGAGTGTCGAATATTCCCAAATAATTAATAAAGATATTTGAAATCCTCTGTCAGGGTTGTTTTCTGCTCATTTACTCAGTTATATTTCTATTCAGAAAGATAAGCCATTTTATGTACAAAGCTGGAGGTAGAAAACTATGAGGATTGTCAAGAGACTGTGCCTGTATAATTATTAGACGTGATATAACACTTAAATAGCTTGAGCTGATATGATAAATGTGTCAGAACATGATTCTAAATTTGAAATAGGCAATATGCAGTGTTTTTCACCGCAAAAATGGGAAATCTAGTAGAAAATTTTTAAAAACATTTCTAGTTATAATGTTGTCCTTTCTGTTGGTCCCTTCTATGGTCTCAATATGCTTTTACTGTATTAAAGCTTTATCCTAGATGATCTCTTCGTGCTGCAGTTCACACTGCCTTAGTGGCTACCATATCTTACTTAGTTTGGCCAAGTTTGTCTTTTTCTTAAGCCTTTCAATCCTGAGATAGTAGGATTATGTTAAGTAGTTGCTTGTTCTAAGTAAGATTTTTTATGGCTTGGAATTTGGAATTTGGAAACTTTGCCCAGACATCAGTACGCGGCCAACTTTCAGTGATTTTGAACTGCTGATCATTCTTAAACGTGTGTAACCTACACAAGGGACCTCTGAAATATGTTTGCTCTCATCTGAGAAGGCCAGATGTTGGACTTCCCTACCAAGAGGAGGCCAAGGGACTGTTGAGTCACTGAAAAAATGCAGGGTTTGAAATTCATGTCCTTCCCCCTGCATCCCTCATCTGTAGTTTGAGCCTGGCCAGAACCCACAATCTTATTTTCACCCTGAAACAGGTACCAAACCACAGAGACCCCCCCTCCCCCAAGTGTTGGTTCTTTTTTACAGGGAATAATGTTATCTAATCCCTGTCATCATAATTCACTACTTCACCTTACCTTACCTAGTTTGACCACTTTTTATGACAAAATTGTTTTAAGTTGCAACCCCTCCCTTCCTTCCCTCCTAGGACACTCTGCTGGTATCAGAGGCTTCATCAGGGGGACAGCAAAAGTTCAAGGAGAGAAGGGTGTTCCTCTTTGAGCAGATCATCATCTTCAGTGAGATGATAGAGCGCAAGAAAGGAAATTTCTCCAATGCAACCTATATCTACAAAAATAGCCTAAAGGTAGGTCAGAACTTCAGCTTCTATTGTAGACATAATCTTCAGGGTCAGTGACAGCTATAAAGACTTTTTACCCTTTGACTCCCAGAAGTTTATCCACCACAGTTATGTCTGACTACTTCAACTTTACCACAGCTCCAATGCAGGATAACAATACCACAGTGAATGCTCACTCAGCTTTCAACCCCATCATGTCTTTGGGGGGGGGGGGGGGGGACCCCCTGAGATGGCTTTTCTTTTTCCCTAGAGTGGGTTCTTCTC
>JBCAUA010021269.1:0-12699 GCA_038406235.1 Peronia verruculata | reverse complement strand
TATCTATCTATCTATCTATCTATCTATCTATCTATCTATCTATCTATCTATCTATCTATCTGTCTATCTATCTGTCTCTGTCTCTGTCTCTGTCTCTGTCCCCACTTTCTTAAACATTTTATTTGGGAGATTGTTCTGTGTTTGAAATCATCCGCCGAAGCAAAAATAAATGTGAGTGATCAAAAGCACGAATAATTCCAAAATTGAAGCACGCCGCCTTAAGAAACCCCGTGCTCAAAAATGGTGAAGTATCCGTTACATACCAGCTGAAAATTTAAATTCAGATTTACGGTATTCGCTTTTAACCACTGTACGATCAGACCAAAAAATGAATTATTACGCCTGATTTCGGTTCGTCAAATTAATGATGATTGACAAGTTTTGGCACGGCATTTCAGCAGAAATGAGCCTAGGAAAAATATGAATCGAGAAAATGGTACAATGAAATTGCGGTGGCAAGGATTAAATTTTGCACAAGACAAATTTGACATAAATTATTGTTATAAATTATAAAACTTGATGTAGAGTTCATGCATTCCAGTGCATTATCTGTATTTCCCTCATGCTAGACTTCACCAGTTTGAACCGAAATTGGCCGATTTTACGAGCTTTATCATGTTTAAAGTTTATATCATGAAAAAAAAAAATCTGTCAATTTTTGGTGATTGGTGCAATCTGACATGATGTGCATACCGAGTAACGTGAGAGGAAAAGGGGGGGGGGGGGGAGGGGGAAATCCCGTGACGAATTGTTGACCTCCGCAAATAATATTGCTTAACCTGTTTTTTGCTCAGTCGGCCGTTGGCTGAGGACTCAGGATAAACAATAAAATGAAATAAAACTCTGTAAATGTAAATATTTTTTATATATATACATTTATTTATTTATTTATTTATTTGTTTATTATTATTATTTTACTAGTCAATGTATTGGCTTTTTGTGTATTGTGAAGTATTCGATAGTTGATTTGGTTTAAAATAAATCAACACCACCCCTGTTTGTTATCTGTCAGGATAATAAATAAAAAAAAAAATAAATAAATAAACAGACGAATAATAAAGAGATGAAAGTAAATAATAAATATATAATTAACATATTAAAAAGGAGACAAAAGAAGTAACAACAAGAATAACTACCACAGCAAAAAAAAAATGTCTTTTAACGGAATAAAACTATGTTCTGAAAAGCCAAGTTTTTTTTAACTTGTGTAGTGCGCCACCACTTTCCCATACATGTCTTCTAAGAATATTTCTCCCGGTTGTTTCATGGTGTAAAGTTGTTTGAATATACAGAAATAGACCGAAAATAAATTATCTGTAACACGCTGACAGTGTATGTTACACTCAAAGCCATTGTTCATTTCATCGAAATGAAGATAACATTCTAACGCTTTCGCTACTTATAATGATGTTACTAGTTATAAGATAAAAATGCCGTTGGTTATAACAGTGATGCCTTGATAACAATAACACTTTGTTTTCACTCTCGAATGATCCACTATCTCTAGTAATTCAGATGTCGAAAAACTTCGGTTAGTGAGTTTTGATTGCCGCTGAGAAGACTTGAAAAGAACTGGTTTGCTCTGATAACTAAAGAAGAAACTTCAAGACGTCATCCGTGTGTGGGCCACACCTACCTGAGCGAGGATGTTTATAAACTATGGTTAGTTCAAATGTTTGGGTTATTTTATCTCATAATGGCTCGGTCGACAGATAAGATATGGTGAAGTTTTGGATTTGAAATGGATAAAATACAGATAAAAGTAAATGAGCCCCCACTTGAGTGAAAGTTACTGAAGTACTTTGATGTTACCAGATTTTATTCTTAGTGTTTTGAGTTTAAAAAGATCGTTGGCAATGCAGTTTCGGAGGACAATGCTCAATGTGCCAGGTGAGGTTTCTCGTAGGGTTGTAAGCAGCGCCCGGTGTGACTGAGCAAACCAATTTCTGGAGTGACAGTCTCTGTTGCAGTTGGTGCAATCAAAGCAGGACGACTGGGAAGAGGCAGAGGCCCCTCGCTGTTTGAGGCGTGCTCACTTCTCTGATGCTTTCTGGAATATCTTAAAAAAAAAACAGCAAAATAAATTCAGCCGAAGAATCGAACTGCTAGAGAATGTTAATCTCATTTTAGTTGTCTGAGACAATTTCTGGGGGAAATCCAGATATCAAAGGGCCTCTTCGTTCGGTTTCCTTTGATGTCAGTTTTGGAAAGTAACTAATATCCTTCACCATGATTTCCATTTTTTTTTTTTTCACAATATAAGTATATATATATTTTTCATCCTTCTGGATATACATGGGATAAGTGATCACATAACACAATAGTGTTATGTTATTTTTTTTACCACGGTTGTGGACAGCTGAGATAACCACCACTACAGGAGGTTGAAAAGCTTATAAAACCATAACATGGAGATACATCAGCGAGGAGACTATGAAACGTTAATTTACCACAACAATTACCTACTATCCAAATCCACGTTTGTTGAGCAAAGATCGTAGCTGATTTTTCTTTCTCTTAAATTACTTTTTACTCTCTGCCTGACGAATCATTAACTCTTTTTTTACCAGACCAACACTTCTCGGGGAGAATGAACATGTATGGGTGTTTTTTTTTTTTTTGTTAACGTTTCCCCAAGTTATTATTAAAACTTTGGTAGTAGATATTATTATTGGATAGTAATTCAAAAGTTAATGATTTTTTTTTTTTAATCTGGAGTTTTACTGTTTGTAAGATTTTATATTATTAGTGAGTTGTATATGGACACATATTGTGTTTTAGGTTGTTCTTTTTCTTTGTGTTTGTTTTACAATGGGCACTGGGTGTGTCTTATTTCTAAAAACAAAAATAAAACAGAGTTGATTGTTGTAAGAGATTAATATAGATTTTGTGATAGTGGCCACATTACACATATTACCTGATCAGAAATCTTACCGTAAGTTTTGTTTAAAAAAATATCGCCGAGATTTACTTAGAGACAAGGACAATAATATAACACAGATAAAGAACAATATATTATTTTCACGTCTTTGACTTGGTCTGTTGTTGTTGATATTGATGTTATTGTTGATAGAAATATATTATTTAAAAATATAAACAGCTGATTTTGGATTATTATTTCATTACTATATTTATCCTTTTAATTTGTAGGAAACAGATCCAGTTCTACTGATATTCCTTGGATTTATTGCTGACAACATATCAGATAAGTGAAAACAGGACTTAATTACTTTATTACTCAATAACAGTGAGTTCTCTTTTAATTTCTCTACAGTGTAATTTCTTGTATCAATCGAATAAATCATTTGAACATCAAAATCTAAAGTTGATCTTCTTCATTAATATTTCATTCTCCTGAGTTACCCATAATACACTTGTTAGAATCATTTGCATATTTATGAATCTGAATAATTGCACGTTGAAAATATGAATTAGTTTAAAAGCTCGAACAATTGTTGATTTGTAAAAGGCTAATGTCTTCAGTCAGAATTACAAGCAATTTCATTTTTTTTTTAAAGTTACGTATTTTTTTAAAGCTGTACACCAGATTCTAAAAGATTCCAAATTCTCAGCCAAATAATTTAATTTATTTATTTTCTTCAGGTATTAAAATTATCAACATAAAATTATGGGGGGAAAACAACAACACAAACACACACACACCAATAATAAATAAATAAATAAATAAACTCGTATGATCATTATGTCTTATAACCGATAGTCAGCTCCGTAGCCGCTTTTTTCTGGACCCATCAAAGAAACTCAACGAAAATTCTGAATTTCTACAAAATATGACTATTAAGCACGACACAGTTGTGTTTAAAAGGGGGATTGCAACGTCACGGACATCCTACGCCATTTGTTGTAAAATAATAAACTTCTAGTAGCCAAAACCGTGTTAGAGGTTAATGTGTCTATTTTGCAAAATAAGACGGCTTGCGGTTCTGCGGTTCTTTTCACCGGCTCTCTACGCCATTAATGTGTGACGTCGTATCTTTCCATGCATCTCTGTACTACGAGGCTGCGCATATTCAATATGGTGTAAATAAAGAGACTAAATCTATTTGATATTCTTGTCTTGATCGTCGTTTCTTTTTATTGTAGTTTCGGAGCACTTGTGAGGACTTGTGTGGGTCACGTGACTCTTGATTTCTGTTCTTCTCTTCTTGTTCAAGAGGATTTTTTCTTTGGGCATGGAATTTCTCACTGTTCTATTTCCTTTACCTTTTGAAGGAGTGTCTATTGAGCTGCTGCGCATACTTATTGTGGCGATAATTTTAAACTGGGGCGATAAACCCCAAGTTCAAGGGATATAGTGAGAAATATCACAGCGCAACGATGTGCCCCTAAAAACGCCTGTCTATCCTGTGACCGACAATTCTCAGCTATGGTGGTTTTTATAAGCTTTTCAACCTCCTGTAGTGGTGGTTATCTCAGCTGTCCACAACCGTGGTCAAAAAATAACATAACACTATTGTGTTATGTGGATTGTTATATGGCAACAACAATTCTCAGCTACACAATACTCCATTGTTTACATACTGAATAGGCCCACTCAGGCATTCCGTTAAAGTGCCTTCCGGAAAAAGATGACCTCAGCCCGGTTTGCGGTCAATTACGGAAAACAGAGCGGTCCGAATGATCATGTCTCTTTAACTGTTAAAATTTCAAATTTAAGAAGCCATCGGCTTCTAATTTATATGTCGGGGGATTTACAATTACCCAAAAACTTCATCTGAGGGAAAAACAAAACGAAACTTGACGCAACAAAATGATGTTGCACTACCCCTTTAAACAATAAAATCCCATTTCATCTTTAAAACTATTGAGTTAATTGGTGGACGTTAAACGTCGGACCAAATAACCGTCTCGGTTTCTGTTTTAACTGAACTTACTGGCGCAGACAGAAAGCCACAATGAAAACTTGGAGCTGGTATGAAAAACTGTTCAAAGTGGTCAGCGCAGAGTAATAATAATAATAATGATAGAGAGTATTTATATAGAGCTAATCCCTGTAATTACAGGCTCTAAGCGCTTTACAATCTATTATTACCCCGACAGACCCAAAGAAGACACTTATAAACATTCTCAGCTCCCTGGGAAGCATACAAGGCGGCTGCCTGTAAGGCGCTCAGATCCTTATCAGTCTAACAATATCAACCACTGTCTATTGTCGGGTACCCATTCAAACCTGGGTGGAGTCAGTACACTGGAAATGTAGGAACGAATTGTTATTTTTAGGAATTAAATGTTGAGATTCTGAGAATTGATGATGGAAACCCTGTTGGGGATACCTTGACGTTTTACACAATTGTTGAGAGGGTTTGCCATAGGAAGACGGTGAAAGCTGTAAGATGAAGCTTTGGAAAGGGAAAGCATGTACCTCTTTAAACTCTTTAGTAAATATTCTTGTGCCGAAAGGCGGCAATTTTGACATAAGAATCCAATTAACTGGGCGAAACCACAATTATTCATCTCCAGATAACGAAATTTGATGGCACAATTGAATAATATTCAGATATTACTCACATAGACAAACCGACAACAACAACAAAGCTAGAACACTTTTGATGATATGTTACATTATGTTCTCTCTACGCATTTCAACCTCTTCTGGGTGGTTATCTCGACCCATTGAAAATATAGGGAGATCGGGATATACAAAGCTTTCGTAAGGATTAAAACATGATTAAAATTGACAGAGTTGGCTAGAAAACCACTCGGCATCAGTCTCTTATTATTTCATAACATTATAACTATATTAGTCATCCTAAGAACATTTGTTAATTTGTGTCAAACAGATATTTGATAGGAGAATGGCGGTAATAAATAGTAAAAGGCCGATGTTCCTATAATTTCACCTGCTAGATTTTCAAGTTTGTCTCGCTCTCTCTCTCTCTCTGTATGTGTGTGTGTGTGTGTGTGTGCGTGTGTGTGTGTACGTGCGTGTGTGTGTGTGCGTGTGTATGTCTGTGTGTTTCATACCTAACCTTACTCTTGTTTAGACAAAATTCTTTACTAATAAGTTACCACCCCACCGGGTGTAATCACGTCCTTAGACATGCATGTTCTAATCCAACAAGCGCTTTTAATTCACTCCTCAGGAAATCTCTCAGTGAGTAACCCGTTCTGAGTCATCGTATCGCACACTCGGATCTAGTGATACAAGCTCAGCCTAAGAGTAGCGCCACCTGTGGGCTGTGCCGAAATAACACAAACACACACAAAAAGAACAGTTCCTGTTAAAATTGGTACCATAATCTAGTATTGACATTTCTTGGGATTTTCAAGTGTGACCCAGGAATTCTCTGGCATGGATTAGCGTGGGATTGATTTCCCAATAACAGGGACACGGTTTTCTGATCTTGAAGCTTTTCGGGATAAACTTGAGGTTCGTATCCTTCATAGTTATCCATTCGCATACCAGAGTGGGACATTAGAGATTTGTTTGTTTGTTAAGAGGGCATAGTTTTGTGCAGTTCAACCTAAAACAAAACTATATGGTTCTATTCTGGATTCATAGGGAAAGTTTTTTGTTTTTTTTTAAAGATTTACAGACCATTAAAGAGCTGATTAAGCCTTTGATATGTGACAATTCAATTCCAGGGTGAAAAATGATGCCCGGTTCAGATGGTTCTAAATAAGAGTTCACGGTGGGCAGAAGAAATTGATATTCCTAAAGCGATGATTTAAGCCTTTGACAATTATGTAACAATTCAATTCCATGATGAAAAATGATGCCCGGTTCAGATGATTGTAAATAAGAATTCACGGCGGGCAGAAGAAACGGACATAAACTACTCTAAATTTTCTCCAAAGTTTTCTTTCAAGATAGAGGACTTCTAAACAAACTGCTTTACCCGCCAAATAGTTGATCTGATTCTTATCATGACAGACATTTTGTACTCGTGGGAATCATGAGAAAAGACCTGCTGTGCGAATAGAAGGATAACAATGCACAGTAAAAAACGAGAAACAAAATAAATGAGAATCACAAGAAAAGAAAAAAGAGGAGTATAATCTCATAGTAACCACAGTGTAACCATAGTAATCCTGTAACCTCATGGAATAGGTAGAGAGAGAACGTATAAAAAATTCACCAGGATAAAAAAAGAGAAAGAAAAGATATCTTAGAGGAAGAAAGAAAACAAAGGAGGAAGAAAGAAAAAATATAAATAGAACGAAAAAGGAAAGAAAGAAAGAAAGAGAAAGAAAGAAAGAAAGAAAGAGAAAGAAACACACAAACAAAAGAGGGAAGAAAGAGAAAGAGTGAAAGAAAGATGATGTGAAACTTGTGTTGAGAGCCAAATAACGTCTCTCTGACAGCTGCAGAGGGACTGTTGAGCCACAAATCCGCGTCTCCAGGGCGGTATCAGAGCACAGCTTTGGGGGAAGAACTGAACATTAAGAACTTGAGGAAAGGGCAAATTTGAAAAAATAGTAGCCACAAACGTGCACAACCAAAGCACAACTAGATCTATTATGACAGGCCTGAGGAACGATTATAAAGAGAAAGAGAGAGAGAGAGAAAAAAGTGTTACTTGGACCACAGCTGTGTCAAGCACTAGAGGAACCAAACCAGACTCAGAACCCAATTTGTCATAGACTTGTAGAAAGTTTTAGACAAGTTCTTGACTACAATTGTGTTATCGTTCTAAAGAGCCAAAGACAGCATAGTTGTGTTATGTGTTACAAATTAGAGAGCCAGCCCTGCCCTTTTTTTTTTCTGCAGCCTTTCAATCCTAGGAAAATAGGATTATCTCGGCTTTTAAAGTTGTCAATTTTTACTGAAAACTTTTGTGGGTAAAAATTTGGAAATTTTGCCAGGACACTCAGCCTATTCTTCTATCAATTTTGAACTGCCAAGGGCTCTTTAACGTGCGTTAAAGGGGACTCGGAAATATATTCGCGCCCTTATCCGAGAAGGCTAGACGTCGTGCTTCCCTACCCAGAAGATGCCAGGGGACCGTTGAGTCACTGAAAAAAATACGGGTTTTCGATCTTCGTGTCCTTCCATCCCCCGATGCAGGACCCGCGAGTCGATCCCGGCCTGTTTTCTCCATGAGCAGACGCCGTACCATAGAGCCACCGCGTCCACCTTGACCTGCCTTAAATCATAACAATGTGACAATGTTAGAGGAGTGAAGCCTGCAAATGATCACAGTGAAGTTACGTATTACAGTACCAGATAAGTTAGTTTTAGAGAACCAGACTGGTCCTAGATCACAGGTTTGCAGAATTTTTAGGGATCCAAACCAGCTGGGGGGGTCACAGATTTGCTAATCCACGCCACAGAAAGTAATTAAAGGTCTTTGAAAATCAGACCACTCCAGGACAGGAGTCTGACACAGACCTGGAATCCCATACACTGAGTGGAGCACAGCTGGGGAAGTGGTGAGTCACTGTAGGACCAGCTGGGGGCGACAAGCAAGCAGATCAGACCTCGCACTGATTCCCAGGTGCGGAGCAGATAAAACTGACAGTTGATTTTTTGCATGTGGAATTATCTGGATTTGCATTGCTAAAAACGCAGCCACAACAGGCAGTGATTTTCAGTGTGTAAAGGGGGCTCTGGACAGTGAGTAAAAACTAATTCTATATGGGATAATGCTTCACATATAAAGGAACAAAGTGGAGAATTTTACCGAATAGACAACAACAGTTTTTAGCCACATATTATTTATAGTCGTAGACAAGACTGCTTAGATCTTTTAGTTTTAATACAATAATATTTTTGACACTCTTTCTGTTAATCCTTTCTCCTTGCCTGATTGTTGAAGTTATCAGAGAGTTATGATGGCAAATGAATGACCTGTTCAGTTAATCTGGTAGCACAAGAAAAAAAGTGCGTTTTTTTTTTTTTTTTCATCTTCCCATTTCCCCCTGGTGTCTGTTAGTAATGTGGCATCTTGATCCACAGATCACTCAGTAGAGTCCAAGAGCCCCCCCCCCCTTTCTTCATTAGTAAAAAATATTTGACAGAATTCCTTTACGACCTCCACTGAATATTGATTTAACATAGTGGCATACCATGCAATAGAGCTGAAATTAAAGATCTGAAATCTATTTCAGGAGCATCAGGAGGTTGGTTGGTTATAAAAATTTGAGGAAATATTTCAAAGAGCCAGTCTGATTTACTGATCTTAAGGTCGAGCATCTAGGAGCAGGCAGACACTGATTTTAGAAATTATAAAAAATAAATAAATAAATAAATAAATGCTTCTAACTATGCTTCAAGTTGTCATTAGGCCCATTAACAGTTCTAAATAAGGATGCAACTGGTATTTTACAAAATTAAACACAGGAAAATACACATCTACGACCCTAAATTGATTCAGTTTGCTGAATTTGAACAATTCCGGTGGCGGTGTCGTACAGAAGCTTAAAGAGAATGGCACCACACTTTCTTATGCCTCCAAAGAATAATCACCTCCTTGTCGAGTACTACAAGATGAAAAAGCACAAAAGGTTAGTAATTTCTCTTGATAAAGCGTTCGCATGTCATAATATCTTGAGAGTTTACCTCAGTTCAAATGATCTTTACTGGTACTGATATATATATATATATATTATTTTATTTTATTTTATTTTATTTTATTTTATTTTATTTTATTTATTTATTTATTTATTTTGCTAATCTTGTTGTTTTGTTTCTTTAGTATTTCATTCCAGACATGGTTGTCATACAGTCCAGAGGTTCATACAAATACATTTCAATAAAAAAAAAAAAAAAACATTTTCTCTTCTGAAATTTAATCTCTACAGGTATTCCCACATTATGATGCCATATAAGTAAAGGACTGGCTTAAAACACATTGGCATACTTAAGAATATTCAATGTAGACTCTTACATCAATTTTGTTTCTCACTCTGTAGAACAATAATTATATTTTTCCCGTAGTGCCCGAATTCATTTGTGAAAATAATGGTCATCGATGCAGTGTATGTATATAAAATTACACACGCACACCATTTGTAAACTTAAGGAGGTAGTTGATTATCTTTACCGGAGTAGTTTGTAGCTTTCTTCAAGTCTAAACAGTATGCAGAACTTTCATTATTTCCGACACAGTCACAGAATATGTCAAAATCGCAAGAGGAGTAAAAGAGCCATAAAGAACTATGCCCACTAAATAAGTTGTTCTGAACAAATGGTGCAATTTCTATTTACAATGCTTCTCTCTCTCTCTCTCTCTCTTCTCTCTCTCTCTCTCTCTCTCTCTCCCTCGCTCCCCCCACCTTTTTTTTTTCATTTTCCTCATGTCCACGGTGTATGTAGTTCAAATCACTTCATCCGACACAAGCATTTTTGTTTTCATCTGGCTTTGAAAATGTCTTAATATTTGTTGTCTTATCACGAACGTGTCAATCTATCAAGAATGGTAACCCCTCTCCATTCTCCCATTTTTGTCTTCTCTACATTCTAGAGCATACTTGGCTGAGGACTTGGATATCCCTCTGAAGACCCCTGATCCTCAGACATTTGAACACGAACAGAACAGTAGTGAACCTCCTATTTGTGAACTCCCGCTGTGAAGAGTTCCACCCCACGTGACTATTTGTTTTCCAACTTCATAAATGCGCTGTGTGACACTGGGATTCCGGTGCCTGTTATTAATTATCCGCCCCAGTAACATCATCAAACGAAGAGCGGGCACCTACTATCTTTGTTTTAACCAAAACCAACAGAGCAGTGTAGACGACCGAATGATAAGAGATTCCCTGGCATAGGAAATTAGTTTAGCTGGCGTCCCCAGGCAAGGACACCGCAGGGATTCTGTTCGGGTCTGTTGACAAGGATTTCTGTCCCTGTAAACTACAGGATTACAGGTTTTTGTAGACAAGTTTGGGCATTGAACATAAGCTGTAAACTCTTTCTGGACAAGCAGTCGGAGTTGATGGTCATACTGTGAGAAGAAAAATATTCAACAGAAAAAAAAAAAAAAATGGAAAGGTAAACGGAACGAAAGAGAATATCCAAACGAGGTAGGAGAGATATTAAGAACAAAGACGAAAACACCGTAAGAGAAAGAAGAATAAAAAGAAGTGAAAAAAAAAAAAAGAGAAAAAAAAAAAAAAACACTGGAAAGATAAAATAGGAGAGAGAAAGAACGAGGGGAAAAAAGGGAGGGGATGGGGCGGAGGTATGACATGTTTTCAGTCGACAACGAAGGTTGATTGACAAGTTGAACTATGATAAATCCACGAATGTGTGTGGATATTTTCCCAAGGAGCTATACCTCGAGTTTAGATGAAACTGAAAGGCTTTACCTTCATTTCAGCCTAAAAGGCTTAGAATCTGTCTGTGATTCGAATGTTTTGAAATCGTCAGAGACTGAAAATCGTTAGCGTCATTTGGAGACTGATAGGAGGTGGACGTCATCCGAGGCTGATGGTGAGTGTCGGTGTCATTTTGAGTCGTGAAGGCTACGATCTCAGCAAAGCAACTAAGTAACTGGAATAAGGAGACTAATTTACCACAATGGCGAAAACTGGAAGTATTGATAGCTGTTGCATCTTTGTCCAGATTTATAGTCCATCCGTGGAATACATCAAAAATAGAGTTTGAATTAAAGTTTTATTAATTACAAGCCGGTTGTGAATTTTTTTTCATGACACTCAGTGCTGAAAGAAAACATCGCGAGTAGAATTTCTTCTATCGATGTCTGAATAAATAAACATGCCCTTCAACTTCAAGATCGGTGAATCAGGTCGGTTATCCAAGATGTCATCTTAGTATTGACTCCTTGATTTTAAAATATTTGTCCATTTTAACTTCAGATGAGTCCATGTTTAGGGTGAAGACCACTGGCAAATGTAATAGAGAGAGCGATATGCTTGAAATATCTTATGCTGGTTGCAATTCTGAATCTGAATTGGCATCTCCAGCAATCAATGACAACTCTGTTTTTCTTAGGTCTGTCCCTCATTTTTCATTATTGTATGGTTGACTCTTTCCTCCCTTTTTTTTTCTCTCTCTCTCTCTCTCTTCCTTTCTTTCCTCCTTCCTTTGTTTCCTCTTTCCTTGTTTTTTTCTTTCTTCTTTTTCTTCTTTTTTTTTTTCTTATTCCACTTCTTTCTCTGCTTGTTTTCTTCTTATTGCGCCTTTTCTAGCCATATTCTGCTGCTTCTTCTTCTTCTATCACTCTTATCTCTTACGCTTTCTTTTCACATAATATTCTAATAAAACTATCTCATCTTCCTTTATTTTTTGTGAACGTCCCTTCCTATGGATTCTCTTCTCTCTCTCTCTCTCTCTCTCTCTCTCCTGCTTTAATTGTTTGTTTCTCTGTTCACTGAATCCTGTTTATCTTCAATCCATTATTCTGTTTTTTATTAAACTGCATTGCCCTGTCTCTATTATTGTTCCCTTTATTTCTCTGAACGTTCCTTAAATAACCTTCTTATATTCCAGTAACACGTTTCCAACTTGAGGAAACCGAACAGAAAGAATTTCAGTTGGTACTGTCGAACAGTCTCCATATCTCAAGGGTCGGTGAAGAAATCAGCACTCGATCTAGTTGGAATGTGGAGTGGTTCTCTAAGTTCTCCCTGCCTTCTCCAGCCGATGACTACAAGATAAAACGAGTATGCTTGTTGAACTGTTTCACATGTCATGGCCAATGGATGGATGGATGGATGGATGGATGGATGGATGGATGGATGGATGGATGGATGGATGGATGGATGAATGGATGG